>JAQNDB010004927.1:0-21636 GCA_029204045.2 Tillandsia leiboldiana | reverse complement strand
TTTCCATGCTCACTGGAACCTATTTTTGCGGTGAGATTTTGTGCGGACAGCGCACTTGTTTGAGGAGATCTCGCGCACGGAGTGTTCGTTTGGCATGGATCAGCTGCTTATAGACTTTTCATCTACTCGACGCGAGGATCATCATAGTATTTTTCTTGGAATTTGTGGAGACCTTCCCGAAGGTATATATTTTCCTTTTTATCTCTACAAGAGTTTAAAGTTGTATGGTTTGGGATTTTGCGCACACGATAATGTGGAATTTGTAACTTGGCCTACGGTACTCGGAATTGGGATGCAGGTGACCCGTTTCGAAGCTATCGACGCTAGGAACGCTGTGGTATTTTTATCAGAATTTTTGGGCCCTGTTACAGGTAAAAAATTGACATCTTTGCGGCTGAAATTCAGATTGTATTACTTGGTTAAATTTTGGGATTAAAGTGTAATTGTAGCCTTGTGTTGTACCCTGGAGGGTTTGTGGATAGTGCTGGACCTGTTAGACTTGGAGTTATTATTTCCTTGGTATTCTCTACTGTGGGACTCTGGACAGTTCGACTTTACAGGTGGGTGGCCTCGTCTTCAAGATCAATGAGCTGAACTCTAACTCTATCTGTATAGGGAATTGCATGATATAGATGTATCTTGTGTAGCATGATAGATTGTATGAGTTGATCTTCTTGATGTTGAGAGATGACCATGTAATTATTCTCCTTCCTACAAGCTATTGTTTATTCGTTGTTTTGGAACTTGACCTAGCACCCTGCCATATGCAGTATGTTCAGCCAGACTGTAGAAAACTTCAACTTGGGCTAGGTTTTTATTGCTCTAGACATTCCCACACCACTATTCTTTATTTGTACTCTGGACTTAGAGTCTTCCTCGCCCGAGTAGTGGCCGAGGGGTCGGGTTGTGTTGTGGGATGCATTTACACTCGTGTCTGGGGACCGAGTGGAGTTTGATAGCAGTCTGTAGATCAGGGTTCTTGGGAGCCGTCGAGTGACAGTGGGTCTCGGCTGTGCAGTTTCCAGCTGTGTGTGAGACAGTGTTCTGTTGGTTACAGCCGATCTTATGATCGAGGATTTGGTTATAGCTGCATGAGCCACATTTGAGCTCGACAGAGATGCGCGGATACTTTACTCGTTGGGGTCGCGCCCCTCGAGTGCCACTCTGGAGTTGGACTTGTTACTTGCTATCGCGACTTGTCGACGCAGTCCCTCTGGCTAGGCCAGTTTTGGCAGTCACGGACGCCCTACGTAAGTCCGGTCCTCCGGGATGTAACGGCAGTAGATAGACGCAGGTTTGACTGGACCCGAGGAGGCAGTTAGTTTAGATTGGGTGATTTGAGTTGAGAGCTAGTTGGTAGCATCATGTCCTTCTGTTCCTGTAGAGTACCGGAGCTTCGGGCATTGTGCCGACTCCACGTGGCAGCCTGGTATTGTGGAAATACCTTTAGCAGTTTTTGTTTGTATTTACAGAGAGGTTCGGGTGGTCCCGGAGCGACGCGGAAGTATTCTTGTAGAAAAGTGAGTTGGCGTCGGATTGAGAGCTTGCGGGTCAAGCATTGGTTTCATGGATGGGTTTGTTGTGAGTTGATCCCTTGGGACATGTGTATTATGATTTTACAGAGGTGTTCGGTTGGTTTCGGGGTGATGCGGAGGTCCCGAGGCGAGAAAGTGAGTTATCGGCGCGATTCGGGAAGGTTCTGGCTGATTTCTGGAGGTTATGGGTGGCTGGGTTCCGGAACCAAGCATTTGTTCCGGAACTGGCCCCTTGGTTCCGGAACCAGCTACCTGGTACCGGAACCAGGGGTGGTGTTCCGGTACCCAAATGCTGGTACCCGAACACAGACTCTGGAATGCCCGAAAAGAGCTCGGATTGGTGCACAGTGTTGAGGTATGGGCTTCCAACCACTCCCGTCATGTTATATACCCATGATCACCAGCTCCCTCACCCATCTCCCATCTCTCATCCATCCTCTTCCTTTCTTGCTGCCAGAGAAGAAGAAGAAGAGGGAAGTAGAAGGAGATGAAGCAGGTGTCCATCGGAGCTGCTTGTGGGAGTTGACGCGGGTCAACGTGCGCGCGCGAGGGCAAATTGAGGTAAATTAATTGTTTGAGATTGTGGATTTGGATTCGATAGTTTCTCCTCTTGGGTTTTATTGATGGAATTGATTGGGATTTTGAGTTAATTTCCATCCTTTCTCTCCCTCTCTCCCTGTGCTCTCGGGTTCAAGCAGGGAGGTTACTGCGCAAATCCGAGGATTTGTCTGCTTCTTGCGCACGTGTGGGGGACCCTCTTGAGCTGAGCTGAGGCATGCTGAGACCTTGGGGAGTGTGATAGAGGATTGATCGGAGCTTCGTGGATTTTTCCGAGACGCGCGACGGCGCGCGTGCGCGCGAGAGGCACAGTGCAGTTTTTCGTCTGTTTTCGCCCGTTTCTTCTCCGATTTCGGCGTGGCCTTCGGAAAGCATTTGAGGTGGGTTGGAATTTCTTCAAGATGTATGGAATGCCCTTTAAAGCTATTGAATGCATGTTGATCATGTTTAGCTTAATTATTTGCATAGCTGGTAAATCTGATAGTTGCCTAGAAAATTGTAGGAATACAATTGCAAGCCCCAGATATTTTTAGCATGATCTAGAAGTGATTTGACACTAGACTGCATGTTTAGTTGGCTTTATATTGGCATCTGAACCGTTTTAAAATCGTCGGACCTGTTTTAATGAAAACTGGGTTTTGAAAAGAGTTTTAAAATATGAGATCTTCCCGAGGGTTGAGTAGGTTCAGGATGCATGTGTTCTCGTGCCAGAGGGCCGAGTGGATTTTTAGAGCATTATGAGATGACTTTTCTAGTGTCATGAGAGAGTTTTGAGATACTTGAGTTCGCGGGTATTGAGGATGTATTCCCTGATTGGGTTACTCTAGATCATGGGTCGTGTTCTGATTTAGTGGTGGGAGATGGTTCTCCCACTTAGCCTTGAGAGTTTTGGGGGCTCTGGCAGATCGAGTCGTGGAGGTTTCCCGACTCAGCCACGGGGCGGCATTATCAGATTGAGTCGTTGAGGGTTTCTCCGACATAGCTGTGAGAGTGTTGGGCTTTCCTGTTCGAGTCGTGGAGTCTTTCTACGACTGAGTATGCTTGTTGAGCATTGAGATCCGATCTGTTTGATCGTGTATTTTAGCCTTGAGTCGTTGAGGGTTCTCCGACATAGCTGTGAGAGTTTTGGGCTTTTCTGTTCGAGTCGTGGAGTCTTCCTCCGACTGAGTTATGCTAGTTGACATTGATATCCGATCTGTTTGATCGTGGATTATAGCCTGCTGAGCCTGGCTTTTTATGCCAGTTATGAGATACTTGAGATACTTGAGATACTTGATTTCGGTGTGTTGGGTCGTATATAATACGGATCTAAATAGGGGAAGAAACACCTAGAGGGGGGTGAATAGGTGTAAACGTATAAACACTCCAAAAATCGTTGCGATAAAACCCAATGCGGAAAATAAAATAACACGCAAGATTTTTACGTGGAAAACTCCATCACCGGAGTAAAAAACCACGGGACCGATAACACGGCAGAAATCCACTAGAATTAAAACACGTACAAGGTGATTTACCGTACACACTTACGACTCAACCTTTTCCATACGCTCCTAGAGGATCTTCTCCGCTCGCTCCAGACGCTTCTCGAATCCACGATCTGCGCCCAACGCCGAATCCACGGCGTCCAACGTCGAATCCACGACGTCCGACCGAATCCACGGTCTTCACCCAATAGCACCGTTCGAATCCACGAACGTGCCTCGCTCCGAATCCACGAGAGCGATTGAACCTTGAATCCACAAGGACACGCGAATCCACGCGCCGATTTTGGGGTAAATCGTGTTTTTGGGTGGTGATGATCCGCCGAATACTTAGATCAAAGATAGATCGGAAATACCATCTAAGTATTCATTAGTTTGATTCAACTCAAGATGTGAGTATGAAAACCTAGAATCAAACTAATCAATATAGATGAAGAAACATAGAGTATTCTCTAATGATTTCCTTTCTTCTCTATATGTGGATCTATAGCCGTATAAGATGATATATGAAAATGACGGCTATGTGGATTCACCCTAGAAAAGGAGTCATAGGGTGTATTTATAGGTTAGAAACCCTAGGAAGGAGATAAGAATCAAAAACCTGCCATTTCTGGAATTTTTACGGACGGCGATCCGGATCGTGATAACTAGGATCCGGATCGTCATAACGAAACAGCCAATTCCAGAAAAACGAAGGTTCGGGATCCGGATCATGTGACTACGATCCGGATCGTTCATACAGTTCACCAAACATCAACGTTCGGGATCCGGATTGCGAAGCAAGATCCGGATCGTTCAAGGTAGATGGTAAACTCAACGTTCGGGATCCGGATCAAGAGACTACGATCCGGATTGCGACGATGTATGAACGAACCACCTTCGGGATCCGGATCGAACAACCTGATCCGGATCCTGAACATGTCCCAAGTCCAGTTTTTGATTTTTATGCAATGAAAGATTCTTCCAAGTGTTTCTACACTACAAGAAGTATTCGGATCACACAAATTCTTTAGTTAAACATACCTGATCCTTTTGAATTCTTCTTTCTTGAGATTGAGTTAAATGATCCAACTTTCTTCACCTTCAATCTTCAAGACTTGAGACTTTCACGAAACTACGCCAACTCAAATTCCGTAACAATCTCCCCCTTTGGCGGTTTCGTGACAAAACATAGATCCACTAAAGAAAATTCAAAAAGATATTTTTGTTGCTATCACCATACAACAAAAATTTACAATGGAGATCCAAAATACAATACATGAGTTAAACTCCTAAAACAGACTCTAGACTTAGACATCTGTACTCTCTGCAAAAAGAAATCATTCTTGACAAAAGAAATCGTTAGATACCTCAAGAATTTTGTATCATTCAAAAACCACAAACAGAGATGAAGTTTAAACTCATTTATACTTACCATGACATTTATATTCAGATATGTAAACAGATCATAGTTAAAAAACAAAAAAAACAACACATCTTCTTTGCACGTAAAAACCAAATGTCATGAACATGTTTGTGACAAACTATATATATATAGATATGTAATTGATCAGAGTTAAGAACCAACATATCTTCTATGCAATCAAAAACCAAGTGTCACAAACTTGTTAGTGAACATCAACTTGTTAGTTATATTACATGCCCAAATAGTTAGCAAATAGTTAGTCGAGGCATGCATTCAAACAAATGGAAAAACCAAAAGTTGAAGTTCTACTTACCTTTGTGTTTCAACTTACCTTTGATGTTCCAACACATCATCATGTTCAATCAATCATTGTTCAAGTTCTCTATAAACTCTCTCCCCCTTTTTGTCACAAAATTAGCCAAAAACACAAAAATTTAAGGAGAGTTAAAGATTTCAAAAATTGTTCCGAAAAATAAGAACTAGAACTAAAAGTAAGTCCTAAAAGCTGAACTAAAGTCTAAAAAGATAAAATCCTGCACAAATCTGCACAAAATTGTTAAAGCACAAATTAGTCATCCGAGTCTGAGTCCTCAGACGCACTATATCCCATCTTAGTGAACATGTTCTTGATCAATTTCCTCATTGAATTTACTTTCTTGGTCAATGTAATTTGGGATGCCGTTATGATCTCGAGTTCTTCAGACATTCGCCTTTGTTCTGATGCTTGTTGAGACGGTGAGGCCGAGGTGCCGACACAAGGTTTCTTTCCAGTGGAATGTGTCGGAGTAACATGTGGTAATTTATGAAGTGACTTCACAATCGTTGACTCATCTATCATCCCCCAACAGTGTTGATAAGATGTCGAGCTTATATCAATGTCAAACTTTTGTAAGATCCTCATGATGATTAACGGAAACGGAAGTCGCTCAGAAGGATGAGGATGCACAATATATCTTGACATTCTATTCCAAATTATGTAGGGGATATTCATGTTCAATCCTACAGCCTCAGAGGGATGACCTAAGAGATATAGGAACAGCAGTCTCTCCCATCTCACGACCTTAGTCTGCATGTTAGGTAGAATGTTGTAACACGTGATGAAATTTAGAAATCGGTACTCCAGTCGAAGATGTTTGGATTTTACACTTTTACCATTAGCTGAATTCGTTCCTTCCAAACAAATTTTATCTATCACTGTTCGCCACAAGGCATTCGTCAAACTTTTTCCTTTCAAAAAGTTGACCCCCGATGTGTTAGATTCCATTCCAAGAACTTCGCCAATTAGCTGCGGAGTGATTTTAAGTTTCATCCCTTGGATAATTGTATAGAAATGCATTGATCCATGTTCTCCTTCTTGAAGATGTGTTGCATTCGTGTAAAAGGTCCTTACACGATACAAACAATACCCAAGTAGTTCGGGGAATCGGCAGACTTGGATGAGATTAGCTTGCTCAATCAAGGTTCCAAACTCAGGTGAGTGATTTCGGAGAGCTTCAATGTTGACATGACGTTCACCGATGCATTCACGACGTTCAAACGCTCGAACGCGATCCATGCTGACGAACACTCCTTCCACGCGAGGCGGGGAGTCAGGAACTATCGGTGTGTTAAAATCAGCGTCTCGTCGTAGTCCAAAACGTCTAGTTACTCGTTTCCTTTTCACAGAGATGGTTGGTTTAGTCATAGGCGCTTTTCCTTTGTCCATGGGTGCTTTTCCTTTCGAAGCATCGGACGCCTTTTGTTCAGGCAATGATTCATCATCATCTGTCAATGCAGTCCAATCTATCTCGTGACAATCCACCTCTGTATCACTGACCTCGACAAATTCACCTTTTTGTTGTGTTTTCTTAGCTCTCTTTAATTTGTTTGTGGCCCGAGTGTGCACTATTGTGACCAACAAAAGAATGATCCATGAGAATTCCATTGATCCAATGCCTTAAGAAGATTGAAGTCCTGTGAAAACCAACTCAAGAACACAAAAATTCTTAGTTTTCAAAAATTGAAAAATTGTACCCAAACAATCATAATCATGTAGAGAGACTAAGAATCAAATTAGTTTTGCAAAAGGACTTTTAAAATAGATCAATTGCATGAATTTCGAAAATCCTTATTATATGCCCTAAAACCGAAATTTTAGAAATCGAAGCCTAAAAATCCGTTAATCAGGAGAAAACCTAGCATATAATCAAAACTAATCTACCCAGAGTTCTTATTTCAAAAGAAATTTGATCAAAAACCATCCACAAACAAAGTTGATCCAAGAAATTCGTGCGTTTGAGGAGGAAAAGAGAAAAACGGTGAAAAACCGAGATTTTGATCAATAAAACTTACTTGGAATTGAAGAACTTGAGTTTGAAAGCTTCCAAGGAGGATGAAATCTAGAGAGAAGCGCTCTGGAAACTTTTGAACAAAAGATTGGAGTAAAAGAAATCAAAACCCTTTTGTTCTTTATAAAAACCTAGCCGCGATCCGGATCAGTTCATAACTGCGATCCGGATCGGCTACCCGCAGTGAAAACTGCGTTCGGGATCCGGATCGGCAGGTCCAATCCGGATCGTCAGCCCGCAGGAGAAAACCTGCGTTCGGGATCCGGATCATCTTGCCCGATCCGGATCGGCCCCAACTTTTTCTTTAGAAAATTTCAGAGAAATTCAAGAAAAACCAGAAAAAGATTGTAAGCACAAATGTGTATCAACTTTAAACAAAAATCATCGTTTCATACAACAAGAATTAGATTATGCCAAATCTATCAATAATATCCAAAAATGAAACGAAAATTTACAAAAATTAAATCCCTTAAAGTTGAACACCTTCAATCACATCTAACTTGATCTTATGAGTAATGCCTTTATCAAATCATCAATTCAGTAAAGAAAATGAAATACAAAGATCAATAGATGTTTGAAATCCCAAATATAGTAGATAATATTTCTAGACAATCTGTTGAAGAGAGTGGCTCTTTGAGCATCTTTCTTTAAAATCCCACCTTATACCAACCTTGAAATTTGACAGAGTCAAGTATTTCAACATGCATTTTACTTAATCAAAAATTTGAACAACCATGCTTGGTATACATGTGGTAGCTGCACACAATACTCGGACGACCGAGGTGGTAGCTCTTTCCTCCATGTGGTGGTAGTTTTCACACTCCTCATTGGGATGTAACTCTTTCCACATCTTTTGAGCATTTTACATTATCTTTGACTCCCCCTCAATTGGCTATCAATTATTTAAGATATAAAGTATTCAACCAAAAATTGATCTCGATTTCATACTCGACTAAACAGTCAAATAAGATAATGACTATACCAAGAGATCATTGAGAGAGAAATTGACTTTGATCACTTTAGAAGATGATTTAATTAACATAAATGATCATTGCAACAGTGAAATATTATGATGGCAAAAGCATAATAAATTTCTAAATGTGCGAAAAGATGCAATTAAAGTCAATTATGATCTATGCTCAATTAATGTCCTATGTACAAACATAGATAATGAACAAAACAAAAAACAAATACAAAACCTATCCTAAGCAAAGATTTCAAAAAGAAGATTATTTCAAGGAAAGCATCCAATTGCTTTTCGTAAATGAATAAAACGTTTTTGATCCAAAGGTTTTGTTAAAATGTCAGCTAATTGATCCTCAGTTGAAATATATGAAAGTTGAAGAGTATTTGATTCAACTAGCTCTCTAAGAAAATGATATCTAAGTTCAATATGTTTTGTTCTAGAGTGCAACACAGGGTTTTTAGAAATGTTAATTGCACTTGTGTTGTCACAAAGAATTGTTACCGAAGATGCTGAAATGCGGAAGTCGCTCAATACGCTTTTCATCCAAATGAGTTGAGTTGAGCAACTTCCAGCTGAAATGTATTCCGCTTCGGCAGTCGAGAGTGCTATGCAATTCTGCTTTTTACTGTGCCATGCAACAAGGCAATGGCCAAGATAGAAGCATGCACCACTCGTGCTTTTCCGATCATCCACTGATCCTGCCCAATCGGCATCTGAGTATCCAACAATGTCCAGACTTGTTCCCATAGGATACCAAATTCCGAAATTAATTGATCCTTTGATGTACCGGATGATCCGTTTCACCGCTTTCAGGTGAACCTCCTTTGGTGCTGATTGATATCTCGCGCAAATCCCAACACTAAAGGATATATCCGGGCGACTAGCCGTGAGGTAAAGTAGACTTCCAATCATACTTCTATACAGTTTCTCGTCTACATTCTCACTATGTGATTCACTTCCAAGTCCCTTGTGGCTAGTTCCCATTGGAGTTGGAAAATCTTTACAATTTTCTAGATCAAACTTTTTGACCAACTCCATTGCATACTTGGATTGACTCAAGTGAATACCTTCATCATTTTGTTTAATTTGCAATCCAAGAAAATAAGACAATTCGCCCATCATGGACATCTCAAATTCGCTTTCCATGGTCTCCGCGAATTTAGAAGCATCATTATCTTTTGTTGCACCAAATACAATGTCATCGACATAGATTTGTGCTACAATGAAATTATTTTGATAATGCTTCACAAAGAGAGTCCTGTCAGCTCCCCCTCGAGTATAGCCCTTCTCCAAAAGGTGCTTTGTTAACCTTTCGTACCATGCTCGCGGTGCTTGTTTCAGACCGTAAAGAGCCTTTTTCAAACGAAAAACATGGTTAGGTTGTTTATGATCTACAAAACCTTTCGGTTGAGCTACATAAACTTCCTCATTTAAAAACCCATTTAGAAATGCGCTCTTGACGTCCATTTGAAATAATTTGATTTTAAAATGACAAGCAATAGCAAACAATATACGAATGGACTCGAGTCTAGCTACAGGGGCGAAAGTTTCGTCAAAGTCTATACCTTCTACTTGAGAGTAGCCTTGAGCAACTAGTCGTGCCTTGTTCCTGATGATAGTACCATCTTCATCTTTCTTGTTCTTGAAGATCCATTTGGTACCTATCACATTATGTTGCTTTGGAGGCTTCGTTAATTCCCAGACTTTGTTTCGCTCAAATTGATGGAGCTCTTCCTGCATTGCTTTAATCCAGTAGTCATCCTGAAGAGCTTCATCTATTGTCTTTGGTTCGATTAAAGATACGTAGCAAGCAAATCCGCAAACCAACTGCCTTCGAGTTCTAACTCCTTCTTGTGGATCTCCAATGATGTTCGATTCCGGATGATCCTTGGAGATTCGTAGCGTTTGTTGAAACGGAGTACTCGGAGGTACACGAGATGATTCCTGCACATCAGATAAACTAGAAGAACCATTAGATGCATCATTAATATTGGAAGTATTATTATGAGAAGATGCACTAGCAGGAGAATCATCATCTAGAGAGATATCGAGGGTAGATTTTTCAGATTCAAAATGAGAAGCTTCATCTACTTTAACATTTATAGATTCTACACATCGTCTTAGATTCAATGTTAAATACTGATATGCTCTGCTATTCGTAGAATAACCCAAAAAAGATCCCCTTCCATCACTTCGAGAGTCGAACTTTCCAAGATTTTCACGGTCACGTAAGATGTAACATCGACTCCCAAAGATACGAAAGTACTTGATATCCGGTTCTTCTACTAAACCACCAGCTCATATGGTGTATTCAAGGTTCCTGGGCGCAAATACACTGCTGTTAATGACATAGACAGCGGTGTTCACAGCTTCAGCCCAAAAATGTAGCGGTAAATTCCGGCTATGAAGCATCACACGCGCCATCTCTTGAACAACCCTGTTTTTGCGCTCAACAACACCATTCTGCTGAGGTGTATAGGGTGCCGAGAATTCATGTTTAATGCCATTTGAAGTACAAAAGTCAATGAATTTTGAATTTATGAATTCTCCACCCCTATCACTTCTAACACGAATGATCTTTTCATTCTTTTCAATCATAATACGATGGCAAATCTCATGAAAAGAGTCAAACGTATCAGCTTTCTCTCTCAAAAATGCTACCCAAGAAAACCGAGAGAAATCATCAACCAATAAAAAGATGTACCATTTACCTCCCAAAGATGGTTGACGGGTCGGCCCCATTAAGTCCATGTGCAAAAGTTCCAAGGGCCGTTTTGTACCAACGTGGTTCAAGTTCTTGTGTGCAGTCCTAGACTGTTTTCCCTTTTGGCAACCACCACACACAACGTTTTGTTTAAATAAAAGCTTTGGAATCCCCTTGACCACGTCCTTGTTTGAAATTCTAGTAAGTGTCCTTAAAATTTAAGTGACCTAGCCTTTCATGCCAAAGAGTTTCATTATTCAAAGCGGCTAAGTTACAATTTTCAGAAAATTTATTAGGAACAACATAACAATTGTTTTCAGATCTAACCCCTTTTAGAAAGAAGACATGGTCCTTATCAGTTACACGCATTCAACCGATGAAAAGTTAACTGAAAAACCATTGTCGCAAAGTTGACTTATGCTTATGAGGTTAGTCTTAAGGCCATCAACAAATAAGACGTTTTTCAAAATCGGGCCATCTGGAATAGCTACCGTCCCTTTTCCAACAATTTTGGAAGATCGACCGTCTCCGAAAACACGTGTCCTCCGGAGATTTTCTCAAGATTTGAAAACTATTTTTGTCACCGGTCATGTGACGGGAACACCCGCTATCCAGATACCAAGACGAGCTATCATATGCATGCAAGGAAATATTGGAAACAAGACAAGGGAAAATTTCACCTTGCGCACCCAAACCTTTTTGGAATGCGTCTGTAATGGTCGTGAAGTTTTGTGCCTAGGTGAAAGCGTCTTGTTAAAACGATAGTTGCTCCTTGATGAAGTCGTCTTGTGCGGTGAACTACCAAGTCTCTTTTCATTTGAAAAGTTTTGCTTTGATTTTCGGAAAGGAGCCTTTTGGTAGTTGATGCAAGAGGTGCTTGAGATGAGCGTTCGACTCCCGTCTTGCAATATCTTCTTATGTGCCCTGAAACACCACAACGAAAACATACCTTATATCTTGACGATCCCAAAGAGGATGAAGTAGGTTTGTTGTCGTTGTTTGTCTTGAATTCCGGTGTCGGAGGAGGAGATACCGACTGAGGCACAAAAACTGTCCCACTCAAACTTGGACTGTTTCCAGTTTGAGTGTATCCGAGGCCGAACCTATTTGATTGACCAAGACCAAGAAGTCTATCCAACTTACTCCTCCTGAAGAGAATCGCTGTAAGTCATTCTTGAGTTGGAAAATGGTCTTTGTCATTTCCAGGTTATCCTGTCGAGCCTCGTTGTAGAGCTTTGAAAAGTGATTCGCGTTATCCACCAGATTTGTATGTTCCTTTTCAAGTTGCTCATTGGACTCTTGAAGGGAAGCATTTTCTTTTATCAGGTTTTCCCCTTTCCACTTCAAGAGCGTTTGAGAGAGAAGTCGCTCTTTTTGCTTCTTCTTCGAGATCATGCAATCTCCCTCTCAAACTCTTGTTTTGCTTAGCCACTTTCTTTGAGTCCCTCAAAAGTCTGTGGTAGGCTAGAGCAAAATCTTCACCTTCCGAATCATCCGATTCGTTGTCCGTTGCGTTCTTTCAACAGTGGAGTTGGACAACGACTCAGATGTATTTGCCATAAAGCACATGAAGGGTGAAGATACGGACGCGTGGAATGCGGTGGAGCTCTTTTCTTCATCACTTGAAGACGACTCATTTGACGTTGAGTTGTCATCCCAAGTGACGACTTGCATCGCCTTCTTCTTTGCCGGATACTTGTTAGGACACTCCGTTGCAATGTGGCCGTAGCCTCGACATTTGAAGCATTGCAGTTGTCCTTCTGAACTTTTCTTATCCTTTGAGAAGTTCTCCTGCTTTCTTGACTTGTGACTTGAAGTACCCTTGCCTTTGTTCCACTTTCCGAAGGATGGAGATTTGCTTGAATTACCCCTTCGGAAGTTGCGGCGAAACTTCCTTGTCAAGAGAGCGAGCTGCTTCTCAAATTCCTCCATAGAAAGGTTCTCGTCATCGTCCGAGGAGGATGTATCCGCGTCTTCTTCCTTAGTTGTTTTCAACGCATAACCTGAAGACTTAGAAGTAGATGCTTTTCCAGAAGAATTGTTAGTATTAAAAGTCATTTCATAAGTTTGTAATGAACCAACTAATTCTTCTACACGTATTTCGTCCGGGTGTTTAATAGTTTCAATGGCAGTAACCTTTGGGCGAAATCGTTCAGGAAGAGTTCTTAAGATTTTTCTTACAATCTTAAATTCTGGAATCTTCTCTCCCAGATTAGCACATGAGTTTACGATGTCTTGCAATCGTGTATAGTAGTCCGTGAAAGATTCATTTTCTGCCATCAAGATGGAGTCAAACTTGCTCGTAAGCATTTGCAGTTTCTGAATCTTCACGAGGTTAGTTCCCTCATGTGTAACCTGGAGAACATCCCAGATTTCTTTCGCAGTCTCACATGCCGAGACGCGAGAGAATTCAGTTTGAGATAAGGCATTAAAAATAGCATTAATCCCCTTGCCATTGTAAGAAGATAACTCAAACTCTTCCTTGGTCCATTTCGACCTAGGTTTTAAGGTGTGAACATCAGAGATAAGTTCAGTTGGATTAGTCCATCCTGATTCAATTGAATGCCACACCCTTTCGTCGATGGAAGATAAAAAGGCTTTCATCCGTACTTTCCAGTACGCATAATTTGTTCCATCAAAGAAAGGGGGTCGATTGATGTTTCCACCTTCAACCATTGTTCACAACCCTATTCCCTCTCTGATACCACTTGTTGGGTCGTATATAATACGGATCTAAATAGGGGAAGAAACACCTAGAGGGGGGTGAATAGGTGTAAACGTATAAACACTCCAAAAATCGTTGCGATAAAACCCAATGCGGAAAATAAAATAACACGCAAGATTTTTACGTGGAAAACTCCATCACCGGAGTAAAAAACCACGGGACCGATAACACGGCAGAAATCCACTAGAATTAAAACACGTACAAGGTGATTTACCGTACACACTTACGACTCAACCTTTCCATACGCTCCTAGAGGATCTTCTCCGCTCGCTCCAGACGCTTCTCGAATCCACGATCTGCGCCCAACGCCGAATCCACGGCGTCCAACGTCGAATCCACGACGTCCGACCGAATCCACGGTCTTCACCCAATAGCACCGTTCGAATCCACGAACGTGCCTCGCTCCGAATCCACGAGAGCGATTGAACCTTGAATCCACAAGGACACGCGAATCCACGCGCCGATTTTTTGGGGTAAATCGTTGTTTTTTTGGGTGGTGATGATCCGCCGAATACTTAGATCAAAGATAGATCGGAAATACCATCTAAGTATTCATTAGTTTGATTCAACTCAAGATGTGAGTATGAAAACCTAGAATCAAACTAATCAATATAGATGAAGAAACATAGAGTATTCTCTAATGATTTCCTTTCTTCTCTATATGTGGATCTATAGCCGTATAAGATGATACAAGAAAATGACGGCTATGTGGATTCACCCTAGAAAAAGAGTCATAGGGTGTATTTATAGGTTAGAAACCCTAGGAAGGAGATAAGAATCAAAAACCAACCATTTCTGGAATTTTACGGACGGCGATCCGGATCGTGATAACTAGGATCCGGATCGTCACAACGAAACAGCCAATTCCAGAAAAACGAAGGTTCGGGATCCGGATCATGTGACTACGATCCGGATCGTTCATACAGTTTACCAAACATCAACGTTCGGGATCCGGATTGCGAAGCAAGATCCGGATCGTTCAAGGTAGATGGTAAACTCAACGTTCGGGATCCGGATCAAGAGACTACGATCCGGATTGCGACGATGTATGAACGAACCACCTTCGAGATCCGGATCGAACAACCTGATCCGGATCCTGAACATGTCCCAAGTCCAGTTTTTGATTTTTATGCAATGAAAGATTCTTCCAAGTGTTTCTACACTACAAGAAGTATTCGGATCACACAAATTCTTTAGTTAAACATACCTGATCCTTCTGAATTCTTCTTTCTTGAGATTGAGTTAAATGATCCAACTTTCTTCACCTTCAATCTTCAGGACTTGAAACTTTCACGAAACTACGCCAACTCAAATTCCGTAACACCTTACGCAAATGAATAAAACGTTTTAGATCCAAGGGTTTTGTTAAGATGTCAGCTAATTGATCCTCAGTTGAAATGTAGGAGATTTGAAGAATATTTGATTCAACTAGCTCTCTTAGAAAATGATATCTAAGTTCAATGTGTTTTGTTCTCGAGTGCAACACAGGGTTTTTTGAAATGTTTATAGCACTTGTGTTGTCACAAAGAATCGTTACCGAAGATGCTGAAATTCGGAAGTCGCTCAACACACTTCATCCAAATGAGTTGGGTTGAACAACTACCTGCTGAAATATATTCCGCTTCGGCAGTCGAGAGTGCAATGCAGTTTTGCTTTTTACTATGCCATGCAACAAGGCAATGGCCAAGATAAAAACATGCACCACTCGTGCTCTTCCGATCATCCACAGATCCTGCCCAATCGGCATCTGAATATCCTATAATGTCAAGTGTTGTTCCCATAGGATACCAAATTCCGAAATTCAAAGTTCCTTTGATGTACCGGATGATCCTTTTCACCGCTTTCAGGTGAACCTCCTTTGGTGCTGATTGATATCTCGCGCAAATCCCAACACTAAAGGATATATCCGGGCGACTAGCTGTAAGATAGAGTAGACTTCCTATCATGCTGCGATAAAGCTTCTCGTCTACACTCTTACTAAGAGATTCACTTCCTAATCCCTTATTGCTAGTTCCCATTGGAGTCGGAAAATCTTTAGAGTTTTCTAAATCGAATTTCTTCACCAACTCCCTTGCATACTTGGATTAACACAAATGGATGCCATCATCATTTTGTTTCACTTGCAATCCAAGAAAGTATGTCAGTTCGCCCATCATCGACATCTCAAATTCGCTTTCCATAGTTTCAGCGAATTTAGAAGCATCATTGTCTCTAGTTGCCCCAAATACAATGTCATCGACATAGATTTGTGCCACAATGAAATTATTCTGATAATGCTTCACAAAGAGAGTCCGGTCAGCTCTCCCCTCGAGTATAGCCCTTTTCTAATAGGTGCTTTGTCAAACCTTTCGTACCAAGCTTGCGGTGCTTGTTTTAGACCGTAAAGAGCCTTTTTCAAAACGAAAAAATATGGTTAGGTTGTTTACAGTCTACAAAACCTTTCGGTTGAGCCACATAAACTTCCTCATTTAAAAACCCATTTAAAAATGCGCTCTTGACGTCCATTTGAAAGAGTTTGATTTTAAAATGACAAGCAGATAGCGAATAAAATACGAATTGACTCGAGTCTAGCTACCGGGGCGATACGTTTCATCAAAGTCTATACCTTCTATTTGAGAGTATCCTTGAGCAACTAAGCGTGCTTTATTCCTGATGATGGTACCATCCTCGTTCTTCTTATTCTTGAAAATCCATTTAGTACCAATCACGTTGTGTTGCTTCGGAGGCTTTGTTAATTCCCAGACTTTGTTTCGTTCGAACTGATGGAGCTCTTCCTGCATAGCTTCAATCCAGTAGTCATCCTGAAGAGCTTCATCGATGTTCTTTGGTTCAATCATGGAGACGTAGCATGCGACTCCACAAACCAACTGTCTCCGAGTTCTAACTCCTTCTTGTGGGTCTCCAATAATGTTAGATTCCGGATGATCCTTGGAGATACGTAACGTTTGCGGTAACGGAGTAGTCGGAGGTACATGTGATAATTCCTGCACATTAGATACACTTGAAAGCCATTAGATGCATCAACTTTATTGAAAGAGTTATTACGAGAAGATGCATTTACAGGAGTATCATCATCTAGAGACATATCAAGGGTAGATTTATCAGATGCAAAGTGGAAAGCTTCATCTACTTTAACATTTATAGATTCTATCATCGTTTTAGATTCCAAGTTAAATACCCGATATGCTCTACTGTTAGTAGAATAACCCATGAAAATCCCTTCGTCGCTTCGAGAGTCGAACTTACCAAGTTTTCGCGATCACGCAAAATAAAACATCGACTCCCAAAGATACAAAATATTTGATATTCGATTTTCTACTAAACCACAGCTCATATGGTGTATTTAAAGTTCCAGGGCGCAAATACACTCGATTAATTACATAAACAGCGGTGTTCACAGCTTCAGCCCAAAAATATAACGGTAAATTCCGGCTATGAAGCATCACACGCGCCATCTCTTGAACAACCCTGTTTTTGCGCTCAACAACACCATTCTGCTGAGGTGTATAGGGTGCTGAGAATTCATGTTTGTCCCATTGGAAGTGCAAAAATCAATGAATTTAGAATTAATGAATTCTCCACCTCTATCACTTCGAACACGAACGATCTTTTCATTTCTTTCATTCATAATACGATGACAAACCTCATGAAAGAGTCGAAAGTATCCGCTTTCTCTTTTAAAAAAGTTACCCATGAATACCTAGAGAAATCATCAACCAAAAGAAAAATATACCATTTACCTCCCAAAGATGGTTGACGAATCGGCCCCATTAAATCCATGTGCAGTAATTCCAAGGGCCGACGTGGTTCAAGTTCTTGTGTGCAACTCTTGATTGTTTTCCCTTTTGACAACCACCACACACAATGTTTTCTTTAAATAAAAGTTTAGGAACCCCCTTAACCACGTCCTTATTTGAAATCCTTGCTAGTTCTTTAAAATTCATGTGACCTAGTCTTTCATGCCAAACAGTTTCATTATCCAAAGAAACTAGGTTACATTTTTCAGAAATTTGTTTGAAACAACATAGCAATTATTTTCCGATCTAACCCCTTTTAAAAAGAATACCTGGTCCTTATCAGTTACAACACATTCTACAGAAGAAAATTAACTGAGAACCCATTGTCACAAAGTTGACTTATACTAATGAGGTTAGTCTTTAGGCCTTCAACAAATAAAACATTGCTCAAAACCGGGCCTTCAGGAATAGCGATTGTTCCCTTTCCAACAATTTTGGAAGAACGACCGTCTCCGAAAACAACATGTCCTCCGGAGATTTTCTCTAAAGTTTGAAAATTGTTTTTGTCACCGGTCATGTGACGAGAACATCCACTATCCAAATACCAAGACAAATTATCATAAGCGTGTAAAGAAGTATGAACAACAAGACAAGGGAACATTTCACCTTTGCGTACCCAAACCTTTTGAGTTTTGGAGTACGTCGGAAATGATTGTGAAGTTGATACCTTTGGTGAAAGCGTCTTGATTGATCCATCTTTTCCTTGACGTCGTCGTCTTGTTTGATGTACTACCAATGTTCTTTCCTTTTGAAAGATCCTTCTTTGATTTGCGGAAATGAACTCATTGGTAGTAGTTGCAAGATGTGCTTGATTTGATCTTAGCGCTCCATTCTTGCAATTTCTTCTTATGTGCCCTGTAAACCACAACGAAAACATACCTTTGTTCTTGACGATCCCGAAGAGGGTGAGGTAGGGTTGTTGTCGTTGTATGCTGAGAATTCTGTCGGAGGAGGAGGAGTTACCGACGGGGGCACAAAAACTGTTCCACTCGAACTAGGAATGTCTCCAGTTTGAGTGTATCCGAGGCCGAATCGGTTTGTTTGACCAAGACCAAGAATTTATCCAACGTGCTTCTTCCATAAGAGAATCTCTTTAAATCATCCTTGAGTTGGAAAATGGTAATTGTCATCTCCATTTTTTCTTGTCGGGACTCGGTGTAGAGCTTCAAGAAGTAACCAGCTTTGTCAATCATCGTTACATGTATCTTCTCGAAATGCTCATTTTTCTCTTGAAGTGAAGCATTTGCTTTTATCAGGTTATCCCTTTCCACTTCAAGACCGGTCGAGAGAGAAGTTACCCTTTTTACTTCTTCTTCGAGATCCTGCAATCTCCCTCTCAACCCTTGTTTTGCTTAGCCAGTTTCTTTGAATCCCTCAAAAGTCTGTGGTAGGCTAGAGCAAATCTTCACCTTAGAGTTACTCGATTCGTCGTCCGTTGCGTTTTTTCAACCTGGGAGAAGTTGGACAATGAATCGGATGTACTTGCCATTAAGCATATGAAGGGTGAAGATGTGGACGCGTGGAATGCCGTTGTGTTGTTCTCTTCATCACTTGAAGATGACTCATTTGTCATTGAGGTGTCATCCCAAGTGACGGCTTGCATCGCCTTCTTCTTGGACGAATTCTTATTGGACACTCCGTTGAGATATGGCCGTATCCTCGGCACTTGAAGCATTGGACTTGTCCTTCTAAGCTTTTCTTATCCTTTGAAAAACTTTCTTGCTTTCTTGACTTTTGCTTGAAAAACCTTTGCCTTTCTTCCACTTTCCGAGGATGGAGTTTTACTTGAATTACCCCTTCGAAAGTTTCGGCGAAATTTCTTGTCAAGAGAGCAAGCTGCTTCTCAAAGTCCTCCATAGATAGGTTCTCGTCATCGCCTGAGGAGGATGAATCCGCGTCTTCTTCTTTGTAGTTTTCAACGCAAAACCTGAAGACTTAGAAGTATGCTTTTCAGAAGAATAGTTAGTAGGAAATGTCATTTCATATGTTTGTAATGAACCAACTAATTCTTCTACACGGATTTCGTCCGGGTGTTTAATAGTTTCAATGGCCGTAACCTTGGAACGAAATCTTTCAGGAAGAGTTCTTAAGATCTTTCTTACAATTGTAAATTCTGGAATCTTCTCTCCCAAGTTAGCACATGTGTTTACGATGTCTTGCAATCGTGTATGTAGTGTGTGAATGATTCATTTTCTGCCATGAAAATATAGAGTCAAATCTGCTCGTAAGCATTTGCAGCTTTTGAATCTTCACAAGGTTAGTTCCCTCATGTGTAACTTGAAGAACATCCCAGATTTCTTTCGCAGTCTCACATGCTGAGACGCGAGAGAATTCAGTTTGAGACAAGGCATTAAATAAAGCATTGATTCCTTTGCCATGTAAGAAGATAAGTCTATCTCTTCCTTGGTCCATTTCGACCTAGGTTTGATGGTGTGAACTCAACAATAACTTCAGTTGGATTGACCATCCTAACTCGATAGATTGCCACCCCGTTCGTCGATGGAAATAAGAAATGCTTTCATCATACTTTCCAGTAGGCATAATTTGTTCCATCGAAAAACGGAGGTCTGTTGATGTTTCTACCTTCAGCCATTGTTTACAACCCTATTCCCGCTCTCTGATACCACTTGTCGGGTTATGTAAATAATGATCTAAATAGGGGAAAAACACCTAGAGGGGGGTGAATAGGTGTAAACAATAAACACTCAAAAATCTTTGCGCAATAAAACCCAATGCGGAAATGAAAACTAGCACGCCAGATTTTACATGGAAAACTCCAAACCAGGAGTAAAAAACCACGAGACCGATAACACGGTGAAATCAACTAGATTATAACACGTACAAAGGTGATATAACGCACTCACAGACGACTCAACCTTTTCCATACGCTCCGAGTGATCTTCTCGCTCCGCCTCTGCAACGCTTCTCGAATCCACGATCTGCGTCCAACGCCGAATCCACGACGTCCGACCGAATCCACGGTTCTGCACCCAGTAGCAGTCTCGAATCCACGAACGTACCTCGCTCCGAATCCACGAGAGCGGTAGCAGCTTAAATCCACAAGGCCCACGCGAGTCCACGCCCGATTTGAGAAAATCGTTGTTTTTGGGTGGTGATGATCCGCGCGAATACTTAGATTAGAAATAGATCGGAAATACCATCTAAGTATTCATTAATTTGATTCTACTCAAATCTGAGTTTGAAACCTAGAATCAAATTAATCAATATAGATGAAGAAACATAGGATTAAATCATTGATTTCCTTTCTTCTCTATAGGTGGATTTTTCTTTTTATGGCCGTGCGTTGATTTATTCGCTTCCCTATAAAATGAATCATAGGGTTTATTTATAGGTTAGAAACCTTGGAAGAGGATAAAGAATCAAAAACTAACCTTTTCTGGAATTTTACAAGAAGACGGTCAGGACTGTGGAATATGTCGGTCCGGATGTCGTCACGAGACAGACTATTTCCAGGAAAAAAAAGACGTTCGGGTCCGGACTGAAATGCCTGAAACCGGACTGTTCATACATCTCAGCAAAACCCTGTTCGGGTCCGGATTAGAAATGCTTGGATCCGGACGGTTCATACATTCAGCAAACCCATGTTCGGGGTCCGGATCAGAAAATGGCTTGGATCCGGATGGATTTGCGTATGAACAAACACCGTTGGGATCCCGGACTGCCGTGCCTGATCCGGATCTGAACTGTCCCATGTCCCGTTTTGATTTTTTATCAAATTAAAAATTCATCAAGTGTTTTACTAACTTAATACGAAGTATTCGGATCATCAAAAATAATTAGTTAAACGTACCTGATCCTTTTGAATTCTTCTTTCTTGAGATTGAGGTCCTATGATCCAACCTTCTTCATCTTCAATCTTCAAGACTTAAAACTTTTACGAAAAACGCCAAACAAATTCCTTAAACCTCGGAGGTACCTGTGATGATTTCCTGCTATCAGAATAAACTAGAAGAACCATTAGATGCATCAAAACTTTACGAAAAAATATATGACGAAGATGCATTTGTAGGAATATCATCATCTAGAAAAATATCCGGGGTAGATTTATCAGAGGCAAAAGTGAAAGGCTCACTACTTTAACATAATAGATTTACATCGTTTTAGATTCCAAGATTC
>JAQNDB010004926.1:0-21637 GCA_029204045.2 Tillandsia leiboldiana | reverse complement strand
GGTTACGGAATTTGAGTTGGCGTAGTTTCGTGAAAGTCTCAAGTCTTGAAGATTGAAGGTGAAGAAAGTGGATCATTTAACTCAATCTCAAGAAAGAAGAATTCAAAAGGATCAGGTATGTTAACCTAAGATTTTGTGTGATCCGAATACTTCTTGTAGTGTAGAAACACTTGGAAGAATCTTTCATTGTATAAAAATCAAAAAACTGGACTTGGGACATGTTCAGGATCCGGATCAGGTTGTTCGATCCGGATCCCGAAGGTGGTTTGTTCATACACCAGTTCAATCCGGATCGTAGCCTCTCTTGATTCGGATCCCGAACACTGAGTTTACCATCTTCCTTGAACGATCCAGATCAGGCTTCGCAATCCGGATCCCGAACGTTGATGTTTGGTGAACTGTATGAACGATCCGGATCAAGCACTTCGATCCGGATCCCGAACCTTCGTTTTTCTGGAATTACCTGACTCGTTACGACGATCCGGATCACAGCTAATCCGATCCGGATCGCCGTCCGTAAAATTTCCAGAAATGTTAGGTTTTTGATTCTTATCTCCTTCCTAGGGTTTCTAACCTATAAATAGACCCTATGATTCATTTCCTAGGGTAAGCCGATAAAAAGGAAAATAGCCGTCATTTTCATATATCATCTTTTACGGCTCTAGATCCACATATAGAGAAGAAAGGAAATCATTAGAGAACACTCTATGTTTCTTCATCTATATTGATTAGTTTGATTCTAGGTTTTCATACTCACATCTTGAGTTGAATCAAACTAATGAATACTTAGATGGTATTTCCGATCTATCTTTGATCTAAGTATTCGGCGGATCATCACCACCCAAAAACAACGATTTACCCCAAAAATCGGCGCGTGGATTCGCGTGTCCTTGTGGATTCAAGGTTCAACCGCTCTCGTGGATTCGGAGCGAGGCACGTTCGAGGATTCGAAGGGTGCTATTGGGTGAAGACCGTGGATTCGGTCGGACGTCGTGGATTCGACGTTGGACGCCGTGGATTCGGCGTTGGGCGCAGATCGTGGATTCGAGAAGCGTCGCGGAGCGAGCGGAGAAGATCCTCTAGGAGCGTATGGAAAAGGTTGAGTCGTAAGTGTGTACGGTAAATCACCTTGTACGTGTTTTAATTCTAGTGGATTTCTGCCGTGTTATCGGTCCCGTGGTTTTTTACTCCGGTGATGGAGTTTTCCACGTAAAAATCTTGCGTATTATTTTTATTTCCGCATTGGGTTTTTATCGCAACGATTTTTTGAGTGTTTATACGTTTACACCTATTCACCCCCCTCTAGGTGTTTTTTTCCCCTATTTAGATCCTTATTACATATAACCCAACAAGTGGTATCAGAGAGGGAATAGGGTTGTAAACAATGGTTGAAGGTGGAAACATCAACCGACCCCCGTTCTTCGATGGAACAAATTATGCGTACTGGAAAGTACGGATGAAAGCCTTTTTAATTTCCATCGACGAACGGGTGTGGCAATCAATTGAATTAGGATGGTCTAATCCAACTGAATTTATTGGTGATGTTCGCACCTTAAAACCTAGGTCGAAATGGACCAAGGAAGAGTTAGATTCATCTTCTTACAATGGCAAGGGAATTAATGCTATTTTTAATGCCTTATCTCAAACTGAATTCTCTCGCGTCTCGGCATGTGAGACTGCGAAAGAAATCTGGGATGTTCTTCAGGTTACACATGAGGGAACTAACCTCGTGAAGATTCAGAAACTGCAAATGCTTACGAGCAAGTTTGACTCTATCTTAATGGCAGAAACTGAATCTTTCACGGACTACTATACACGATTGCAAGACATCGTAAACTCATGTGCTAATCTGGGAGAGAAGATTCCAGAATTTAAGATTGTAAGAAAGATCTTAAGAACTCTTCCTGAACGATTTCGCCCAAAGGTTACTGCCATTGAAACTATTAAACACCCGGACGAAATACGTGTAGAAGAATTAGTTGGTTCATTACAAACTTATGAAATGACATTTACTACTACCAATTCTTCTGGAAAGGAATCCACTTCTAAGTCTTCAGGTTATGCGTTGAAAACAACTAAGGAAGAAGATGCGGATACATCCTCCTCAGACGATGACGAGAACCTTTCTATGGAGGAATTTGAGAAGCAGCTCGCTCTCTTGACAAGGAAGTTTCGCCGCAACTTTCGAAGGGGTAATTCAAGTAAATCTCCATTCTTCGGAAAGTCGAACAAAGGCAAGGGTACTGCAAGTTACAAGTCAAGAAAGCAAGAGAACTTCTCAAAGGATAAGAAAAGTTCAGAGGGACAACTACAATGCTTCAAATGTCGAGGCTACGGCCACATTGCAACGGAGTGTCCTAACAAGTATCCGGCAAAGAAGAAGGCGATGCAAGTCGTCACTTGGGATGACAACTCAACGTCAAATGAGTCGTCTTCGAGTGATGAAGAAAAGAGCTCCACCGCATTCCTCGCGTCCGTATCTTCACCCTTCATGTGCTTTATGGCAAGTACATCCGAGTCGTTGTCCAACTCCACTGTTGAAAAGAATGCAACGGATAATGAATCGGATGATTCGGAAGGTGAAGATTTTGCTCTAGCCTACCACAGACTTTTGAGGGATTCAAAGAAAGTGGCTAAGCAAAACAAGAGTTTGAGAGGGAGAGTGCATGATCTCGAAGAAGAAGCAAAAAGAGCGACTTCTCTCTCAAACGCTCTTGAAGTGGAAAGGGAAAACCTGATAAAGGCAAATGTTTCCCTTCAAGAGTCCAATGAGCAACTTGAGAAGGAACATACAAATCTGGTGGATAACGCGAATCACTTCTCAAAGCTCTACAACGAGGCTCGACAGGATAACCTGGAAATGACAAAGACCATTTTCCAACTCAAGAATGACTTACAGCGATTCTCTTCAGGAAGGAGTAAGTTGGATAGACTTCTTGGTCTTGGTCAATCAAATCGGTTCGGCCTCGGATACACTCAAACTGGAAACAGTCCAAGTTCGAGTGAGACAGTTTTTGTGCCTCAGTCGGTATCTCCTCCTCCGACACCGGAATTCAAGACAAACAACGACAACAAACCTACTTCATCCTCTTTGGGATCGTCAAGATCTAAGGTATGTTTTCGTTGTGGTGTTTCAGGGCACATAAGAAGATATTGCAAGACGGGAGTCGAACGCTCATCTCAAGGACCTCTTGCAACAACTACCAAAAAGGCTCCTCCCCGAAAATCAAAGCAAAACTTTTCAAATGAAAAGAGACTTGGTAGTTCATCGCACAAGACGATTTCATCAAGGAACAACAATCGCTATAACAAGACGCCTTCACCTAGGCATATAACTTCACGACCATTACCGACGCACTCCAAAAGGGTTTGGGTGCGCAAAGGTGAAATTTTCCCTTGTCTTGTTTCCAATGTTTCCTTGCATGCATATGATAGTTCGTCTTGGTATCTGGATAGCGGGTGTTCCCGTCACATGACCGGTGACAAAAATAGTTTTCAAAATCTTGAGAAAATCTCCGGAGGACACGTTGTTTTCGGAGACGGTCGATCTTCCAAAATTGTTGGAAAAGGGACGGTAGCTATTCCAGATGGCCCGATTTTGAAAAACGTCTTATTTGTTGATGGCCTTAAGACTAACCTCATAAGCATAAGTCAACTTTGCGACAATGGTTTTTCAGTTAACTTTTCATCTGTTGAATGCGTTGTAACTGATAAGGACCATGTCTTCTTTTTAAAAGGGGTTAGATCTGAAAACAATTGTTATGTTGTTCCTAATAAATTTTCTGAAAATTGTAACTTAGCCGCTTTGAATAATGAAACTCTTTGGCATGAAAGGCTAGGTCACTTAAATTTTAAGGAACTTTCTAGAATTTCAAACAAGGACGTGGTCAAGGGGGTTCCAAAACTTTTATTTAAACAAAACGTTGTGTGTGGTGGTTGCCAAAAGGGAAAACAGTCTAGGACTGCACACAAGAACTTGAACCACGTTAGTACAAAACGGCCCTTGGAACTTTTGCACATGGATTTAATGGGGCCGACCCGTCAACCATCTTTGGGAGGTAAATGGTACATTCTTTTATTGGTTGATGATTTCTCTAGGTTTTCTTGGGTAGCATTTTTAAAAGAGAAAGCTGATACGTTTGACTCTTTTCATGAGATTTGCCATCGTATTATGATTGAAAAGAATGAAAAGATCATTCGTGTTAGAAGTGATAGAGGTGGAGAATTCATAAATTCAAAATTCATTGATTTTTGCACTTCAAATGGCATTAAACATGAATTCTCGGCACCCTATACACCTCAGCAGAATGGTGTTGTTGAGCGCAAAAACAGGGTTGTTCAAGAGATGGCGCGTGTGATGCTTCATAGCCGGAATTTACCGCTACATTTTTGGGCTGAAGCCGTGAACACCGCTGTCTATGTCATTAATAGTGTTTACTTGCGCCCAGGAACTTTAAATACACCATATGAGCTGTGGTTTAGTATAAAACCGGATATCAAATACTTTCGTATCTTCGGGAGTCGATGTTACATTTTACGTGACCGTGAAAATCTTGGAAAGTTCGACTCTCGAAGTGATGAAGGGATCTTTTTGGGTTATTCTACGAATAGCAGAGCATATCGAGTATTTAACATTGAATCTAAGACGATCGTAGAATCTATAAATGTTAAAGTAGATGAAGCTTTTCACCTTGGATCTGGAAAATCTACCCCCGATATCTCTCTAGATGATGATTCTCCTGCTAGTGCATCTTCCCATGATAATACTTCCAATATAAATGATGCATCTAATGGTTCTTCTAGTTTATCTGATGTGCAGGAATCATCTCATGTACCTCCGAGTACTCCGTTTCAACAAACATTACGAATCTCCAAGGATCATCCGGAATCAAACATCATTGGAGATCCACAAGAAGGAGTTAGAACTCGGAGCCAGTTGGTTTGTGGATTCGCTTGCTACGTATCTTTAATCGAACCAAAGAACATAGATGAAGCTCTTCAAGATGACTACTGGATTAAAGCAATGCAGGAAGAGCTCCATCAATTTGAGCGAAACAAAGTCTGGGAATTAACGAAGCCTCCAAAGCAACATAATGTGATAGGTATCAAATGGATCTTCAAGAACAAGAAAAATGAGGATGGTACTATCATCAGGAACAAGGCACGATTAGTTGCTCAAGGCTACTCTCAAGTAGAAGGTATAGACTTTGATGAAACTTTCGCCCCTGTAGCTAGACTCGAGTCCATTCGTATACTATTTGCTATTGCTTGTCATTTTAAAATCAAATTATTTCAAATGGACGTTAAGAGCGCATTTCTAAATGGGTTTTTAAATGAGGAAGTTTATGTGGCTCAACTGAAAGGTTTTGTAGATCATAAACAACCTAACCATGTTTTTCGTTTGAAAAAGGCTCTTTACGGTCTGAAACAAGCACCGCGAGCATGGTACGAAAGGTTAACAAAGCACCTTTTGGAGAAGGGCTATACTCGAGGGGGAGCTGATAGGACTCTCTTTGTGAAGCATTATCAAAGCAATTTCATTGTAGCACAAATCTATGTCGATGACATTGTATTTGGCGCAACAAGAGATAATGATGCTTCTAAATTCGTGGAGACCATGGAAAGCGAATTTGAGATGTCCACGATGGGCGAATTGACTTATTTCCTTGGATTGCAAATTAAACAAAATGATGAAGGTATTCACTTGAGTCAATCCAAGTATGCAATGGAGTTGGTCAAAAAGTTTGATCTAGAAAATTGTAAAGATTTTCCGACTCCAATGGGAACTAGCCACAAGGGACTTGGAAGTGAATCACATAGTGAGAATGTAGACGAGAAACTGTATAGAAGTAT
Source organism: Tillandsia leiboldiana (assembly GCA_029204045.2). Classification (NCBI taxonomy): domain Eukaryota; kingdom Viridiplantae; phylum Streptophyta; class Magnoliopsida; order Poales; family Bromeliaceae; genus Tillandsia; species Tillandsia leiboldiana. The sequence continues at coordinate 15,784 of JAQNDB010004926.1, read as the reverse complement.
GATTGGAAGTCTACTTTACCTCACGGCTAGTCGCCCGGATATATCTTTTGGTGTTGGGATTTGCGCGAGATATCAATCAGCACCAAAGGAGGTTCACCTGAAAGCGGTGAAAAGGATCATCCGGTATATCAAAGGATCAATTAATTTCGGAATTTGGTATCCTATGGGAACAAGTTTGGATATTGTTGGATACTCAGATGCCGATTGGGCAGGATCAGTGGATGATCGGAAAAGCACGAGTGGTGCATGCTTCTATCTTGGCCATTGCCTTGTTGCATGGCACAGTAAAAAGCAGAACTGCATAGCACTCTCGACTGCCGAAGCGGAATACATTTCAGCTGGAAGTTGCTCAACTCAACTCATTTGGATGAAAAGCGTATTGAGCGACTTCCGCATTTCAGCATCTTCGGTAACAATTCTTTGTGACAACACAAGTGCAATTAACATTTCTAAAAAACCCTGTGTTGCACTCTAGAACAAAACATATTGAACTTAGATATCATTTTCTTAGAGAGCTAGTTGAATCAAATACTCTTCAACTTTCATATATTTCAACTGAGGATCAATTGGCTGACTTTTTAACAAAACCTTTGGATCAAAAACGTTTTATTCATTTACGAAAAGCAATTGGAATGCTTTCCTTGAAATAAACTTCTTTTTGAAACCTTTGCTTAGGATAGGTTTTGTATTTGTTTTGTTTTGTTCATTATCTATGTTTGTACATAGGACATTAATTGAGCATAGATCATAATTGACTTTAATTGCATCTTTTCGCACATTTAGAAATTTATTATGCTTTTGCCATCATAATATTTCACTGTTGCAATGATCATTTATGTTAATTAAATCATCTTCTAAGTGATCAAAGTCAATTTCTCTCTCTCTATGATCTCTTGGTATAGTCATTATCTTATTTGACTGCTTAGTCGAGTATGAAATCGAGATCAATATTTGGTTGAATACTTTATATCTTAAATAATTGATAGCCAATTGAGGGGGAGTCATAGAAAAAGTAAAATGCTCAAAAGATGTGGAAAGAGTTACATCCCAATGAGGAGTGTGAAAACTACCACCACATGGAGGAAAGAGCTACCACCTCGGTCGTCCGAGTATTGTGTGCAGCTACCACATGTATACCAAGCATGGTTGTTCAAATTTTTGATTAAGTAAAATGCATGTTGAAATACCTGACTCCGTCAAATTTCAAGGTTGGTATAAGGTGGGTTTTTAAAGAAAGATGCTCAAAGAGCCACTCTCTTCAACAGATTGTCTAGATACATTATCTACTATATTTGGGATTTCAAACATCTATTGATCTTTGTATTTCATTTTCTTTACTGAATTGATGATTTGATAAAGGCATTACTCATAAGATCATGTTAGATGTAATTGAAGGTGTTCAACTTTAAGGGATTTAATTCTTGTAAATTCTCGTTTCATTTTTGGATATTATTGATAGATTTGGCATAATCTAATTCTTGTTGTATGAAATGATGATTTTTTGTTTAAAGTTGATACACATTTGTGCTTACAATTTTTTTTTTTTTTTTTCTGGTTTTTCTTGAATTCTCTAAAGAAAAAGTTGGAGCCGATCCGGATCGGGCAAGATGATCCGGATCCCGAACGCAGGAATTCTTCTGCGGGCTGACGATCCGGATTGTATCTGCCGATCCAGATCCCGAACGCAGTTTCTCACTGCGGGTAGCCGATCCGGATCGCAAGCATGGGATGATCCGGATCGCGGCTAGGGTTTTATAAAGAACAAAAAGGTGTTGATTTCTTTTACTCCAATCTCTTGTTCCAAAGTTTCCAGAGCCTTTCTCTCTAGATTTCATCCTTCTTGGAAGCTTTCAAACTCAAGTTCTTCAACTCCAAGTAAGTTTTATTGATCAAAATCTCGGTTTTTCACCGTTTTTTCTCTATTCCTCCTCAAACGTGTGAATTTCTTGGATCGACTTTGTTTGTGGATGGTTTTTGATCAAATTTCTTTTGAAATAAGAACTCTGGGTAGATTAGTTTTGATTATATGCTAGGTACTCTCCTGATTAACGGATTTTTAGGCTTCGATTTCTAAAATTTCGGTTTTAGGGCATATAATAAGGATTTTCGAAAATCATGCAATTGATCTATTTTTAAAAGTCCTTTTGCAAAACTAATTTGATTCTTAGTCTCTCTACATGATTATGATTGTTTGGGTACAATTTTTCAAATCTTTGAAAATTAACAATTTTCTCATGTGTTCTTGAGTTGGTCTTCACAGGATACTTTTTTTCACTAGCAATCAAAATGGTGATCACTTGGATTATTTTCCTACTTGCTGCTATGGTACATACGAGAGACACTGTCAAGCCCAAGAGGGCTAAGAAGGCTAAGAAAGCAAAGAAAACTAAAGATGATTCCGATACAGAATCTGAAATGGAATCAATTGACTGGGATGAACTGCAAGTTGAAGCAACGACTGTTCCCACTGCTTCAAAGGGAAAAGCGCAAGCGGAAACATCGAAGGCTCCGCCTACTGCTGCTGAAAAAGGCAAAGCTCCAATGGAAGAAACTTCTGGGAAGACAAGAAGAAAAAGTGTTGCTCGCAAGAGAGGGAGTGCTCGAGGAATCTCCATTGAGCAACCAGCTGCTGGCCAAGCACCTCCACAAGACTTTGTCAGCTCGGCTAGGATAAAGGAGTTTGAAAACAGAGAATGCATTGGCGAAAGGCATGTTGATGTCAAGGCCTTGAAAGAGCGTTCTCGGGCATTTGGGATTTTATTTGACCAAATAGGTCTTGCCCCCATTTGCGACTTTCCGGAGACCACTGGGTATTGTCTTCACTCAGTAAGGATGTTTTATCAGAATGCCTGCTATCTAGTTGATCAGGAAAGCGGGCGTCGGGATTTTCAAACATTAGTCAAGAATGTCAGAATTAAAGTAACGCCTCAGCTAATTGGAGAAGTATTAGGGATGGACGCCCGAGCCGATGGCACTCATTACCTGAAGAATCAAGCCTTCAACACCTACTCCTGGAGAGTGGTAGTTGATGGAATCTGTGTTCCAGATACACGGTCGACAGGAAACTCCATTTTCTCGAAAGAACTACGACCAGAGTACCGCTCCTTAAACCTCATTGCTTGTTATAATATTATTCCAAACATGAACACAAAGGTTCTTCGGTGGGAAAGAATGATATTCTTCTATCTACTTGGAAACCCCTCAGCAGCAATGGGAGCTAACTTAAACATTCCTTACGTCATCTGGTCAAGGATGGCACGATATGTGGAGCATGCTCACCCGTCAGAGAGACTACCTTATCCAATGATCATCATGCACATTCTTCGCAAATTTAACGCTGACACAAATGCGAGCTCCTATATGCACAGTCTAGGAACGATCAATGAAAAATCAATTGTAAAGTCTCTCTCGACGAAGCCAGATGAACCCTTCATACCTCTTCACCGGCAACGAGCACAACAACAACGAGCGACAACCTCTGCACCGGCAGAAACTCCTCCGGTTCCACCAGCACAGCAGGCACCTCCATCCACTTCTGATGATGATGCGTCAGTGAGCTCAATCTTTAAGGAACAACAGCGACTCTCAAACGAGCAAGAGCGCATGGCTACTGATGTCGCTGAAATGAAAGAGGATATCAAAGAAGTTAAGAAGGAACAAGCTTCTATAAACAAACGGATCAAGAAAATGTTTCAAAAGCTTGGGTGTATCAGCTCCGACGACTCAGCATAAAGTTTTTCTTCTTTTCTCTAATCTTTCTTTTGCAGGTTTTAAGTTTTTGTTCTTATTTAGTTCTCAGGTTTTTCTTTATTTTGTTGTTATTTAACTCTCCTTAATTTTTGTAAATTTGGCTTTGTTTGTGACAAAAAGGGGGAGAGAGTTTAGAGAACTTGAACAATGATATTGTGAAAAATTGTGATCTTGTATACATCAAGGTACAATGATGATCAAGGTGCAATGATGAACAATGATGACTGCATCAAGGTACAAAGATGACTGCATCAAGGTACAATGATGAACAATGCTGATGAAAATTTTGTATACATCAAGGTAAGTATCACTTCAACTTCAACTTTGGTTTTTATCTTGTGATTGTTTGCATGTCTCGACTAACTATTCGACTAACTATTTGGGCATGTAATATGACTAACAAGTTGATGTTGGACTAACATTTTGTGACATTTGGTTTTTAATTGCATAGAAGATATGTTGGTTTTTGACTATGATTCTCTTACATATCTGAATTCTCAAATGTCATGATGATCAGATAAACTCTATCTCTGTACTAGGTTTTGTATGCTAAATATTCTTGAGGTATCTAACGATCTCTTTTTGTCAAGAATGATTTCTTTGTGCAGAGAGTACAGATGTCTAAGTCTAGAGTGTTGGGTCGTATATAATACGGATCTAAATAGGGGAAGAAACACCTAGAGGGGGGTGAATAGGTGTAAACGTATAAACACTCAAAAATCGTTGCGATAAAAAACCCAATGCGGAAATGAAAATAACTCGCAAGATTTTTACGTGGAAAACTCCATCACCGGAGTAAAAAACCACGGGACCGATAACACGGCAGAAATCCACTAGAATTAAAACACGTACAAGGTGATTTACCGTACACACTTACGACTCAACCTTTTCCATACGCTCCTAGAGGATCTTCTCCGCTCGCTCCAGATGCTTCTCGAATCCACGATCTGCGCCCAACGCCGAATCCACGGCGTCCAACGTCGAATCCACGACGTCCGACCGAATCCACGGTCTTCACCCAATAGCACCCTTCGAATCCACGAACGTGCCTCGCTCCGAATCCACGAGAGCGAATGAACCTTGAATCCACAAGGACACGCGAATCCACGCGCCGATTTTGGGGTAATCGTTGTTTTTTGGGTGGTGATGATCCGCCGAATACTTAGATCAGAGATAGATCGGAAATACCATCTAAGTATTCATTAGTTTGATTCAACTCAAGATGTGAGTATGAAAACCTAGAATCAAACTAATCAATATAGATGAAGAAACATAGAGTATTCTCTAATGATTTCCTTTCTTCTCTATATGTGGATCTATAGCCGTATATGATGATATATGAAAATGACGGCTATGTGGATTGACCCTAGAAAGAAAGACATAGGGTCTATTTATAGGTTAGAAACCCTAGGAAGGAGATAAGAATCAAAAACCTGCCATTTCTGGATTTTTACGGACGGCGATCCGGATCGTGATAACGGAGATCCGGATCGTCATAACGAAACAGCCAATTCCAGAAAAACGAAGGTTCGGGATCCGGATCATGTAACTACGATCCGGATCGTTCATACAGTTCACCAAACATCAACGTTCGGGATCCGGATTGCGAAGCAAGATCCGGATCGTTCAAGGTAGATGGTAAACTCAACGTTCGGGATCCGGATCAAGAGACTACGATCCGGATTGCGACGATGTATGAACGAACCACCTTCGGGATCCGGATCGAACAGCCTGATCCGGATCCTGAACATGTCCCAAGTCCAGTTTTTGATTTTTATGCAATGAAAGATTCTTCCAAGTGTTTCTACACTACATGTAGTAACCATGATTTTAAAATCCAGAATTCAGGTTTAAATAATTTTCAGAATTATTTAAATAGCAAAAATTAGTAGATAGTAGTGCAACAGTGGCCCTAAAATGTCGACTTTTGATCGGGGTCTGATCTGGAAAATCCGAGATCACCATTGCGATCGTCTCGTCGAAACATAGAAGTTTTATATTCATATGTTTTCGATCCGACGGTCGGATCTTCCAGAAATCAGAAATCAAAAAACGGGCCCCGCGACTTAAAGTGAATAGTAACCCTCGGTTTTTAATCCCTCGCTTTCACTAATGGCCGAACCACTATCTAGAGTTTTAACCTAGAGGTATGAGTAATGGATCCTAGCTATTTTCGACGTTCTGAGCGCAATGGCACTGACGGATTTCGCGTTTGGCGACCCGGGTGCATCGAAGTGCGTGCCACGCGCTATATTGAGTCGAACTTTATGGAACGACTTTTAATCCGGGCGTCGAACGAACCAAACAAACACGCTACCTGAGAGGTCTCGACGAGCCGGACGTCGTGGCGAAGTCCGCTTCGCAAAACGGCGACCGGATTGTCTCGAAATGCGTGAAAGGTGCCGAAAAAGCGGGTATTTTTGAAGAAACCTTAATATTTTATGTATCAAAATTAACAAGCTTAATTCACTAAGGTTCTGAATGCAATTGTGAGCTACAGCTGGGTCCTTAAGGCTTAGGGTTTCTTGTACAAGGGTTATTTTGCAAAATTGCAAAAATCTAGCATTTATGCAAAGGTGTCTCTTGGTCTGCCCGTGGAGGTTACACGAGGTGGCTCTTGGGATTTCCTAACTCCCAAGAGTTATTCCTCATAAGCCTCGGATGCTGGGGTGGCCGAGGGAGATCACCCCATTGAGAAAAAAAATCCGAGTGAGAGAGAAGGGTGAGGATTGGAGGGAAGTTGCTCCAACTAGGGTTCCTGGACTTCTGGGAGTTCTTCTGCTTCCAGGTGAGCAAACCCGAGCTTGCTGGAGGCTGCGCGTGGCCGTGGAGAGAACCGGCTTCTTCCTCATCTTCTCCAACTCCGGCGAGGTGAGTCCTATTGATCCAATGGTTTTTCAGACCCAAGACCTTTGGAAGTGTTTTCCCTATAGCCTAAGGATTATTTCCAGACCACCCATGAAATGGGAAAAGCTCCGGTTGGCCGGCGGCCAAGTTGCACCGCCGGAGCTCCGCCCCGAGCTTTCTTTGCTTACGGCGATTTTTAATGAAAAGTAAAGTGATGGTCTTCTTCCTCTTGACCTGTTCTTGCTTCCCTCCAAATTTGGAGTGTTTTGATGCTGTGTGGAGGTGGTGCGGAAGTGCCCTAGTTTGGGGAAGATGACCCCTTCGGCCGAGCTTGTTGCTCCGGCGCCGGCGAGGCTTCCCACCGCCGGCCACATGTACAGGAAGCTTTATTGGGTCGAGGGGTATCCACCCATGCTTTTGCATGGCAACCATGCAGCCCGAAATGGTGGGTGCCATGGTTGACCCGAGTTTGAGGCCGTTAATGGCGGCCGGCCGTCCGGCGATCTCCGACGACAGGGACATGGCCAGAGCTTCTCAAAAGCTTGCTGGAAAGCTTGTGGTGCTGTTCTTTGCACCTTAAAGCGGACAATAGCAAAGTTGCCATTGTTGAAGAAAGCTCGAAATGGAGCTTTGCTCCACCGCCGTCGCCGCCGTGTTTTGTTGCCGGCCACTGGCACAGAAAGTTTTCTTGAGTGATTTAGCACCTAGTTGGCCAAGTCATTTGATCCCAGATGCCTTAGGTTGCTGGTCACGAATTTCAAAGCAATGGAGTCATCTTCTCCACCTTGCCCGCAGCCAACCATGGGTGCAAAGATGCCCCAGGCTTGCAGGAGTTGTAGAGGAAGTTATGTGGAAACTTTCCTTCCAAGTTTGAGGGCTTAAGGTGCAGAATTGGCTGAGAACCAACTCGGGGAAGTTGTTGTGAAGCTTTGTATATATGGTGCATGCCAAGTGTTTGAGGAAATGTCTCAAAGAACTTTGAGGCAGAATTAAGCTTCAAGTTGTATATCAAACTTACTCAGGAAGGTCCCCTGAGCTTGATGCTCACTTCAGATCAATCTTGATCTGTGTGGACAAGTGGTTGGTGCATTATGAACTTATGTGAGAGCAAGGGCTTGGTTCGGGTTGAACCAGCAAACCTGGGCTGCATCTAGGGCAAGCCCTGTGATCCTGGCATTATCCAGAGATGGTTTGATATAGAAAGTTTTGTCTGGAAATATGTGGATTCAAAGATGAGTCATAACCAAGCCTTAATGCAATAATTGATTAAAAACAGTGTTAGGGTCTGTTTGGAAAATTGTAAAAGTGTACTCCTGGGTATTTTGGGGTCACTGAACGCGATGCTCGCGTTAAAAAACAGAGTTGGAAGTCTCGGAGAAACAAAAATGCAAAAAGGGCTATGTTAGAGGAGAGTTTTATGACCCGAAGTTTTCCTCGGGTTCCGTGCTGCCGCAAATTGGTGAGCACGGTGTTCAGCAAGATAAATGTCACCTGCTGGAAGTGACGGTTCGTTAAAATGAATTTCCAGTAAAAAGAACGAGCGAAAACAGTGCTAAAAAGAGGTTTTGAGTTGATTTGAAACTGTTAGATTAAAAGTTAAGTTAATTCCTGAACAATATGTTTAATTCAGGTCTGTTCGATCTACATCTGGTTTTCAAGTGATCTGTTGATACAAATAGTCGCCTGCGATATATCAGGTGGGTTTAACTTCGGTCCGAGATCTTTTCGGCCCTCGGTGTACGGTATTGGTTGGACTCCTGTTTTTGGTAACCTAGTTTATCTTGAGCCTGTCTGCCTTTGGTTGCAATATATATTACTGTTAGTTGCTTTGACTGATTGGCCATTTCGTAGTTGCACTCCTATGCTTGATTATTATATTGATCTACCAATGCTTGAGCCTGCCCTTCATTTGATTCAGTTATTTGCTACGTCATACCTGCTTTATGCCTGATTATGATCTTCTTTAGTGATCTTTACCATATCTGCTGATTAGTTGTTTCCAGTGGTTATATTATTGCTCTACATATTGCCATGCCTGTTTGGTCATCTGATAGTTGAGCTACGCCTGTTATCAGTTCTATTCTGCCTTACATGATTATTCTTAGTGCCTCTGGTATTTATATCTTATCTTGGAACATTTCCATGGTTGATGAGTAAGCCTGTTTGTCCTGTCGATCAAATGATACACTGCTGAGCACATAGATTTGTTTAACTGATGTTTTTACCGAGCTTCGTAGGGTCGCCGGAGTCTGTTCTTGTTTGATAGGACAAAGGCAATTGCTCTGCGAGGTTTGGAAACCCAAGCTTCGTAGTGTCGCCTGAGTCTCTTCTTGTTTGATAGGACGAGGGCAATGCTCTTCGGGGTGTGGACTTTTCAAAATAGTTTTCTTAAAAATATGTGTTTAAGTTTTGTATTATTTGGTTGGTCTGCATGATTGAGTTGTGTTTTTCGGTTGAGCTTATGCTGAGTTGAGATTTGCCTTGGTCTTGCATATGAGTTGAGATTCAGTTGATTTGGTTATTGCATCCCAGTGGGGATTTCCCGGCTTGTTGCCGATTACCCGGTCAGTGGACCGCCAGTTTGAGCATTTGCACATGATTCGCCCGCACCGTTGTTCTTCACGTACACTAGCGGACTGATCCCCCGTAGCGGTGTACTTTACCGGTAAAGTGGTTAGCTGAGGCAACCCGTGACCCTAGTTTGGGGAATGTCAACCAGGTGGTGCCAAGTGGGCAGCCTTGCCTGAGGTCTTGAGAAGGCCAATATGGTAGCTTGTGATTGGGTCTTTGTGTTTTCATCTATTTGATGCATGTGTTGTTAAGTTGCTTTAACATGATTTTTTGATTCTTTGATCTGGCTTCTAGTTATCTACCTATATTGCTGATTGTCCTAATTCCTTGATGCCTTGATTATAATCTCATTGTTATATTGCTGATTGTCCTAACTCCTTGATGCCTTGATTATAGTTTCATTGTTATCTTGCTGATTGTCCTAACTCCTTGATGCGTTGATTATCCTAATACATGTTTGTCCTGTTTTAAATTCTGGTAAAATTATCTACCATGCTCGTGCCCAGATTATAAGTTTTGCTTTCTTTACAGCACCAGTTATATATCTGCTTTACCCTAACCCATGGTCTATTGCATATGTTGCCTGTTCAGCCTGCTTTTATCATAACTCATGATTTTGCTATCCTCGAATTAAATACAGTTCCATGATTATATTTCTGCACAACCTAACTGGGATTATATATCTGTTAATCTTCATGATTGCCTATCTGATTATTCTAACCCCTGATTATTACTATCCTCTAGTATTGTATACCAGTAGGTACGATCTGCTATTTCTCGGCTCGTCGTGCCCACTGGGATACACTCCGGTGTATCTCACACCCTCGGGTGACTGTGTTTCAGGCCGAGCGGGTGCTGGGATGTCGGGACGTGTTGGTGAGATTCCGTGTTAGATGTTGACCCTGGACAGCCGAAAGTTCATGTATTATTTGATGTTAAAGGAAAGAGTTGTAATTCAGATGTAAATAATTGTAAAGTTAATTGTAACTTTTGCATGTAGTTGTACGTAGTTAGTACTCTGATGATTGTTGCCAAGCTAGCCGTGCATATATAGAAAAGGCTCAATTCCATTGGGGATTGGGACTCTTCTATATATGTGGCGGTCTGTCATTGCCCTGGTTGTTTTTGCAACTCTGATTTAAAAAAAAAAAAAAAAAAAAAAAAAAAAAAATTTATACACTAGTTTTTGGACTCGGGGCGTGACAGATTAGATGGTATCAGAGAAATAGGAATACGATGTCTAGGTTTGGCTAGGAACGAACTCTAGGATGACTTGTGGTCACGAGAGAGCGCTGGGTTTCAGAATAGTGGTTTGGAACTTAGATGTGTTTCGTATTCGGGTTTTGAGAATCGTTGTTACTGAAGAGTAGTTGCGGTCATAGTTTCGACCGTGGGATTGATGTTTCAGTGGAGCCAGAGGGCTCAGATCCGTACTTGTGGTTCAAAGATTGACCCCGTAATGGTAGTGACATTTGGTAAAGGTTATATTATCGACATAGAGACTGTGTAGGAAGGTATGTGATGTACCTTCAGATGTGAGTTGTGTCCCCAACTAGTGGTTGGCGACAGATCTATGGTATTTCGCCTTTCTTTTGGTAAGCACGTTGGCGGCCGACAACGTACTTCCGAAAGAACTGAGAAATACTCTGCCCTGTAAACGGGGAATATTCAGATTGGGTCTAAATGAGTAATTTGAGAGTTGTCAATATTTTGTGACTGATTGTCACTACTGTGAACCTGTTAGAGGCGTAATAGTGGATTAGTTAAGTTTAAGTTTCGGGGACGAAACTTCTTAAAGTGGTGAGTGATGTAGTAACCATGATTTTAAAATCCAGAATTCAGGTTTAAATAATTTTCAGAATTATTTAAATAGCAAAAATTAGTAGATAGTAGTGCAACAGTGGCCCTAAAATGTCGACTTTTGATCGGGGTCTGATCTGGAAAATCCGAGATCACCATTGCGATCGTCTCGTCGAAACATAGAAGTTTTATATTCATATGTTTTCGATCCGACGGTCGGATCTTCCAGAAATCAGAAATCAAAAAACGGGCCCCGCGACTTAAAGTGAATAGTAACCCTCGGTTTTTAATCCCTCGCTTTCACTAATGGCCGAACCACTATCTAGAGTTTTAACCTAGAGGTATGAGTAATGGATCCTAGCTATTTTCGACGTTCTGAGCGCAATGGCACTGACGGATTTCGCGTTTGGCGACCCGGGTGCATCGAAGTGCGTGCCACGCGCTATATTGAGTCGAACTTTATGGAACGACTTTTAATCCGGGCGTCGAACGAACCAAACAAACACGCTACCTGACAGGTCTCGACGAGCCGGACGTCGTGGCGAAGTCCGCTTCGCAAAACGGCGACCGGATTGTCTCGAAATGCGTGAAAGGTGCCGAAAAAGTGGGTATTTTTGAAGAAACCTTAATATTTTATGTATCAAAATTAACAAGCTTAATTCACTAAGGTTCTGAATGCAATTGTGAGCTACAGCTGGGTCCTTAAGGCTTAGGGTTTCTTGTACAAGGGTTATTTTGCAAAATTGCAAAAATCTAGCATTTATGCAAAGGTGTCTCTTGGTCTGCCCGTGGAGGTTACACGAGGTGGCTCTTGGGATTTCCTAACTCCCAAGAGTTATTCCTCATAAGCCTCGGATGCTGGGGTGGCCGAGGGAGATCACCCCATTGAGAAAAAAAATCCGAGTGAGAGAGAAGGGTGAGGATTGGAGAGAAGTTGCTCCAACTAGGGTTCCTGGACTTCTGGGAGTTCTTCTGCTTCCAGGTGAGCAAACCCGAGCTTGCTGGAGGCTGCGCGTGGCCGTGGAGAGAACCGGCTTCTTCCTCATCTTCTCCAACTCCGGCGAGGTGAGTCCTATTGATCCAATGGTTTTTCAGACCCAAGACCTTTGGAAGTGTTTTCCCTATAGCCTAAGGATTATTTCCAGACCACCCATGAAATGGGAAAAGCTCCGGTTGGCCGGCGGCCAAGTTGCACCGCCGGAGCTCCGCCCCGAGCTTTCTTTGCTTACGGCGATTTTTAATGAAAAGTAAAGTGATGGTCTTCTTCCTCTTGACCTGTTCTTGCTTCCCTCCAAATTTGGAGTGTTTTGATGCTGTGTGGAGGTGGTGCGGAAGTGCCCTAGTTTGGGGAAGATGACCCCTTCGGCCGAGCTTGTTGCTCCGGCGCCGGCGAGGCTTCCCACCGCCGGCCACATGTACAGGAAGCTTTATTGGGTCGAGGGGTATCCACCCATGCTTTTGCATGGCAACCATGCAGCCCGAAATGGTGGGTGCCATGGTTGACCCGAGTTTGAGGCCGTTAATGGCGGCCGGCCGTCCGGCGATCTCCGACGACAGGGACATGGCCAGAGCTTCTCAAAAGCTTGCTGGAAAGCTTGTGGTGCTGTTCTTTGCACCTTAAAGCGGACAATAGCAAAGTTGCCATTGTTGAAGAAAGCTCGAAATGGAGCTTTGCTCCACCGCCGTCGCCGCCGTGTTTTGTTGCCGGCCACTGGCACAGAAAGTTTTCTTGAGTGATTTAGCACCTAGTTGGCCAAGTCATTTAATCCCAGATGCCTTAGGTTGCTGGTCACGAATTTCAAAGCAATGGAGTCATCTTCTCCACCTTGCCCGCAGCCAACCATGGGTGCAAAGATGCCCCAGGCTTGCAGGAGTTGTAGAGGAAGTTATGTGGAAACTTTCCTTCCAAGTTTGAGGGCTTAAGGTGCAGAATTGGCTGAGAACCAACTCGGGGAAGTTGTTGTGAAGCTTTGTATATATGGTGGCATGCCAAGTGTTTGAGGAAATGTCTCAAAGAACTTTGAGGCAGAATTAAGCTTCAAGTTGTATATCAAACTTACTCAGGAAGGTCCCCTGAGCTTGATGCTCACTTCAGATCAATCTTGATCTGTGTGGACAAGTGGTTGGTGCATTATGAACTTATGTGAGAGCAAGGGCTTGGTTCGGGTTGAACCAGCAAACCTGGGCTGCATCTAGGGCAAGCCCTGTGATCCTGGCATTATCCAGAGATGGTTTGATATAGAAAGTTTTGTCTGGAAATATGTGGATTCAAAGATGAGTCATAACCAAGCCTTAATGCAATAATTGATTAAAAACAGTGTTAGGGTCTGTTTGGAAAATTGTAAAAGTGTACTCCTGGGTATTTTGGGGTCACTGAACGCGATGCTCGCGTTAAAAAACAGAGTTGGAAGTCTCGGAGAAACAAAAATGCAAAAAGGGCTATGTTAGAGGAGAGTTTTATGACCCGAAGTTTTCCTCGGGTTCCGTGCTGCCGCAAATTGGTGAGCACGGTGTTCAGCAAGATAAATGTCACCTGCTGGAAGTGACGGTTCGTTAAAATGAATTTCCAGTAAAAAGAACGAGCGAAAACAGTGCTAAAAAGAGGTTTTGAGTTGATTTGAAACTGTTAGATTAAAAGTTAAGTTAATTCCTGAACAATATGTTTAATTCAGGTCTGTTCGATCTACATCTGGTTTTCAAGTGATCTGTTGATACAAATAGTCGCCTGCGATATATCAGGTGGGTTTAACTTCGGTCCGAGATCTTTTCGGCCCTCGGTGTACGGTATTGGTTGGACTCCTGTTTTTGGTAACCTAGTTTATCTTGAGCTGTCTGCCTTTGGTTGCAATATATATTACTGTTAGTTGCTTTGACTGATTGGCCATTTCGTAGTTGCACTCCTATGCTTGATTATTATATTGATCTACCAATGCTTGAGCCTGCCCTTCATTTGATTCAGTTATTTGCTACGTCATACCTGCTTTATGCCTGATTATGATCTTCTTTAGTGATCTTTACCCTATCTGCTGATTAGTTGTTTCCAGTGGTTATATTATTGCTCTACATATTGCCATGCCTGTTTGGTCATCTGATAGTTGAGCTACGCCTGTTATCAGTTCTATTCTGCCTTACATGATTATTCTTAGTGCCTCTGGTATTTATATCTTATCTTGGAACATTTCCATGGTGATGAGTAAGCCTGGTTGTCCTGTCGATCAATGATACACTGCTGAGCACATAGATTTGTTTAACTGATGTTTTTTACGAGCTTCGTAGGGTCGCCGGAGTCTGTCTTGTTTGATTAGGACAAAGGCAATTGCTCTGCGAGGTTTGGAAACCCAAGCTTCGTAGTGTCGCCTGAGTCTGTTCTTGTTTGATAGGACGGGGGCAATGCTCTTCGGGGTGTGGACTTTTCAAAATAGTTTCTTTAAAAATATGTGTTTTAAGTTTTGTATTATTTGGTTGGTCTGCATGATTGAGTTGTGTTTTTCGGTTGAGCTTATGCTGAGTTGAGATTTGCCTTGGTCTTGCATATGAGTTGAGATTCAGTTGATTTGGTTATTGCATCCCAGTGGGGATTTCCCGGCTTGTTGCCGATTACCCGGTCAGTGGACCGCCAGTTTGAGCATTTGCACATGATTCGCCCGCACCGTTGTTCTTCACGTACACTAGCGGACTGATCCCCCGTAGCGGTGTACTTTACCGGTAAGTGGTTAGCTGAGGCAACCCGTGACCCTAGTTTGGGGAATGTCAACCAGGTGGTGCCAAGTGGGCAGCCTTGCCTGAGGTCTTGAGAAGGCCAATATGGTAGCTTGTGATTGGGTCTTTGTGTTTTCATCTATTTTGATGCAGTGTGTTAAGTTGCTTTAACATGATTTTTTGATTCTTTGATCTGGCTTCTAGTTATCTACCTATATTGCTGATTGTCCTAATTCCTTGATGCCTTGATTATAATCTTCATTGTTATATTGCTGATTGTCCTAACTCCTTGATGCCTTGATTATAGTTTCATTGTATCTTGCTGATTGTCCTAACTCCTTGATGCGTGATTATCCTAATACATGTTTGTCCTGTTTTAAATTCTGGTAAAATTATCTACCATGCTCGTGCCCAGATTATAAGTTTTGCCTTTCTTTACAGCACCAGTTATATATCTGCTTTACCCTAACCCATGGTCTATTGCATATGTTGCCTGTTCAGCCTGCTTTTATCATAACTCATGATTTTGCTATCCTCGAATTAAATACAGTTCCATGATTATATTTCTGCACAACCTAACTGGGATTATATATCTGTTAATCTTCATGGATTGCCTATCTGATTATCTAACCCCTGATTATTACTATCCTCTAGTATTGTATACTAGTAGGTACGACTCTGCTATTTCTCGGCTCGTCGTGCCACTGGGATACACTCCGGTGTATCTCAACCCCTCGGGTGACTGTGTTTCAGGCCGAGCGGGTGCTGGGATGTCGGACGTGTTGGTGAGATTCCGTGTTAGATGTGACCCTGGACAGCCGAAAGTTCATGTATTATTTGATGTTAAAGGAAAGAGTTGTAATTCAGATGTAAATAATTGTAAGTTAATTGTAACTTTTGCATGTAGTTGTACGTAGTTAGTACTCTGATGATTGTTTGCCAAGCTAGCGTGCATATATAGAAAAGGCTCAATTCCATTGGGGATTGGGACCTCTTCTATATATGTGGCGGTCTGTCATTGCCCTGGTTGTTTTTGCACTCTGATTTAAAAAAAAAAAAAAAAAAAAAAAAAAAATTTATACACTAGTTTTTGGACTCGGGGGGTGACACTACAAGA
>JAQNDB010004925.1:0-21643 GCA_029204045.2 Tillandsia leiboldiana | reverse complement strand
CCCCTACCCAGATAGAAAACAAACTGGGCCCTACCCAGATTTAAAACAAGTTGGGCCCCAACCCCAAATACCGTGCTCAATTCTCGTGGCTCCAACCCTCCACTGCCCAAGTAGCAGTCGCCTCCCTTGAGGGGACCCCAACTAGCTCCCCTTATGGGGTACACGGGTAATCTTACCATCTTTCCGGAAACTACACCCTGTGTAGTGGCCAGACCGCCGGTGTGCGTATAAGCAATACGAGCATATAAAACGAAACTGCGACCTCAGCCGCCTCAGTTAGAAACATAAAACAGTACTGCGACCTCAGCCGCCTCAGTTAGAATACAAATAGTACTGCGACCTAACCGCCTCAATTAGAATAAAAACGGGATTACATGCAAGGGGTTAGATAGTTCACCAAAACATCTACTTTAATCATACGAAATACACGGGAACGACATTACACCGTAAACACCAAAAGGTACCCACTCGAATGTGCTGATCGGAACACTGAGACCGCGCCACGCTCACAATCGGACTCGGACGTAAAATAGTCCCCAAGGAACCGCGGTAATCTGTAAATAAACGGAGTCCAAAACCCAAAAACACTAACGACGACTCCGCCACGGCGGTGGCGACGACGCGGCGCGTCGGACGAGCGAGCCAACCACACGCGTCAATGCTTGCCATGCAGCCGCGCGAGCACCGGCCCCGCGCGGCACCGCTTGCGGCTCGGGCAGCGCGAACACCAAGCCCGCCGCGGTGCCGCATGCGACACGGCCGCGCGGGTACCATCCCGCGCGGCTCCACCAGCGGCGCGGCGCGCGGGAACTAGTCCCGCGCGGCGCGGCTGCAGCGCGGCGCGGCACCAACCCGCGCGGCGCTGCGTTCGCCGGCCGCCCGGCCGGCCGGAGGGCACCCCGCGTGGCAACGCAGGCCAGCGCAGCAAGGGGGCAGCCCCGCGCGGCACTGCGGGAACCCGACCGCGTGGAACCCGCAGGGCAGCGAGGGCGCCAGCCCCGCGTGGCGTGCGGCAACCCGATGACCGGCGGGCACCCCGCCGCGGCACGCCTGCAGCGCAGCGCTGGGCGCTATCCCGCGCGGCGCTTGCGGCAACCCGACCGCGCTGCACCCCACGCGGGACCGCCTGCAGCGCGGCGCGGGCGCAGCCCCGCGCGCGGCACTGGGCAACCCGACCGGCCCAGCGCGCCGGTCGGACCGCGCGGCACCGCCTGCAGCGCGGCGCGGGCGCCAGAACCCGCGCGGCGCTGCGGCAACCCGACGCGCGGCACCCCGCGCGCGGCACCGCCTGCAGCGCAGCGCGCGCTGGCACCGACTGTAGCGCTGCGCGGGCGCCAGCCCCGCGCAGCGCGGCGGCAACCCGACCGCGCGGGCACCCGCGCAGGCACCGCCTGCAGCGCAGCGCGGGTGCCAGCCCCGCGCCGGACTACGGCAACCGAACGCTCCAGCGCGCGGCACCGACTGTAGCGCTGCGCGGGCGCCAGCGCCGCGCAGCGCTGCGGCAACCCGACCGCGCGGGCAACCCGCGCAGCACCGCAAGCGCAGACGCGCGGGCGCCAGCCCCGCGCGGCACTACGGCAAACCGACCGTGCGGGCACCCGCGCGGTACCCCGCGCGTGGGGACCGCATTGCGCGACAGCCAGGCCCGCAGCCGCGGGCACTGCGGCAACCGACCGCGCGGGCACCCGCGCGCATTGCTTGCAGCGCAGCGCGTGGGCGCGGGCACCAGCCCCGTGCGGCGCTGCGGCAGCCCGATCGCGCGGGCCTCTTCCCGTGCGGCGCCGGCCGTGGCGCGGCGTCAGCCCCAGGACGGCGGGGCGGCGGTTAACTCAAAAGAAAACCGTATAAAACCCTAATAAGACGACAACAAAACCCCGAAACGAAATCCGAAAAGAGTATTGCTTACCACGATTCGTCGGAGAAGGCGATCCGTTCACGCCCCCGGCTTCGGCACGTTCGTCGGGGATGATCGGGTCCTTCCGCTTTCTCCTTCTTTCCTTCCTTTTCTCTTCCGGTTAGGGTTTCGCTTTTTCCTCTTTTCTTTCTTTTATCTCCGGCTAGGGTTTCTTTTTGGGATATGATTTCTCTTTTCTTGTACGTACCGTAGAAATCACATGGGTATTTAATATTAACTCAATTATTTAATTTTCCTTAGAGATAATCCTTATCTCCTCGAAAAGCGTGCACGATCTCTTGCACGGATTCCAATGCACACCACGGTTACCGCGATCCTAATAACCCCTTCTGGGGGATCCATAAGTCAGAATTCGGATCGGTCGCGCCGCCGTTCTCCGTTTTCCGAGCTCTATCACAGAAAAATATCCACACCTCGAGAATATCAACTTTAGAAAAACCCATAACTCAGTTTCCTCTAACTTATACTTTATTAACAGGAGGGTAAAACGTTATATGAAAAGTTGTGATGTTACACACCACACACCCCTTTAAAAGAAGTTTCGTCCTAGAAACTTAACCTCAACCCTTGCTAACAAATTAGGAAAACACTCTCTCATCTTCATCTCCCGTTCCACGTCGCCTCGAGCTCCTCATGGTTACTCTTTGCACCTTAACGTAGGGATCGTCTGGTTGCATAGCTTCTTATCTTCACGCGCCAAATTCGTGGCGGTGTTCCCTCGAAGCTCAAATCCTCACACAACTGGACAGCGAAACATCGAGGACGTGCGACGGGTCGGGGAGGTATTTCGGAGCATCGAGACATGCAACCCATTGTGTACCCACTCAAGGCTTGGCGGTAAGGCCAACCTATATGCCACCGGGCCCACGCGTTCCAAGGTCTCGAAGGGTCCCACATACCGTGGGCTCAGTTTCCCTCGTATGCCAAACCGTCTGGTCCCCTTAGACGGTGATACACGAAGCAACACGTGTTCCCCCCCATGAATTCCAATTCACGTCGCCTCTGATCTGCATAGCTCTTCTGCCGGCTTTGGCGGTCAACAGCGCGCTGCCTGATAAGGCGGACCTTTGCCTCCGCTTCCTCTACTAGGTCCGGCCCAAAAGCTTCCGTTCCCCCTGGTCGTCCCATCAAATAGGCGATCGACACGTCGTCCGCACAAGGCTTCGTACGGCACCATCTGGATGCTTGCTTGGTAGCTGTTATTGTAGGCGAATTCCACGAGTGGTAGGTATCGCGACCATCCCTCACCCAGGTCTAACACGCAAGTTCGAAGCATATCTTCGAGAATCTGGATCACCTGTTTCAATTGCCCGTCCGTCTGCGGGTGGAAGGCCGTGCTGAACTGTAGTTTGGTCCCCAGTGCCTGCTGCAGGCTCCGCCAGAACTTTGACACAAAGCGCGTGTCCCTATCAAAAGTTATCGACGATGGTACTCCGTGCAATCTTACCACTTCGTCGATGTAGGTTTGAGCTAGCTGGTCTCGGGTCCACGTCGTGTGGATAGGCAGAAAATGGGCCGATTTCGTCAAACGGTCCACTATGACCCATATCGCGTCATGTCCATGTTGCGATCGCGAAAAACCGGTTACGAAGTCCATGGTAATCCATTCCCATTTCCACTCTGGTATGGCCAATGGTTGTAGTTTTCCCCGCCGGTCGCTGATGTTCCGCTTTCACCTGTTGGCACACCAAACAATGCGCCACGAATTGCGTTACATCACTCTTCAATTTGGGCCACCAAAACGTCTGCCTTAGGTCTTTGTACATCTTTGTACCTCCGGGATGCGCAGTGTTGGGGGCATTATGCGCCTCCGTCAGAATTTCCTTTCTCATTTCTTGCACATCAGGTACGCAAATTCATCCCCGGAACCTTATCCCATTATCAGAGCCAATCTTGAAATCCCCACCTTGCTCTGAGGATATTCTGTCCCGCACCAGTTGTAGTTGTGTGTCCGTTGTTTGGCCTTCCAAGATCCTCTCGATCTGTGTAGGCTTCACCACCAAGGACAGGAGTTCCACAACCGCACCTGCTGGCACTACCTCCATCCTCAATTGCGAGAACTCGGTAATTAGTCGATCTTGTTGGGTGAGGGCGCTCAACGCCGTTTCCCCCGTCTGTTCCTTCCGGCTCAAGGCGTCGGCCACCACATTTGCCTTCCCGGGGTGGTAGTGGATGGACAAATCGTAGTCCTTTAGTAGTTCCAGCCATCGCCTTTGCCATAAGTTCAGTTCCTTCTGTGTGAACAGATATTTGAGGCTCTGGTGATCGGAGAACACGTTACAGTGCGCCCCGTAGAGATAATGTCTCCAGAGCTTCAAGGCAAACACGACTGCCACGAGTTCCAAGTCGTGTGTAGGGTAGTTCTGTTCGTAATCCTTGAGCTGTCTTGATGCGTATGCTATGACCTTTCCTTGCTGCATTAATACGCTTCCAAGACCGCTTCGAGATGCCATCACAATAATCTCGTAGTCCTCTCCGGGCTTTGGCAATGTGAGTACTGGCGCCCGTGTGAGTCTGTCTTTAAGTTCCTCGAAGCTCTTCTGGCACTGGGCTGTCCAGACGAATTTCTCCCCTTTCCGGGTTAGTCGATTCAGGGGAATGGCTATCATTGAGAAGCCTTCCTCGAAACGTCTGTAGTACCCCGCCAGTCCGAGAAAGTTTCGGATTTCTGTCACCGTTGTTGGCCGAGCCCAGTCGGTCACGGATTCTATCTTCCTCAGGTCCACCGCTATCCCCGACGCTGGGACCATCTGTCCCAGTGAGTCTACCTCGCGAAGCCAAAACTCACACCTTTCGAGTTTGGCGCACAATTTTTGATCCCGAAGGATCTGGAGGATCACCCGCAGTGTTCCTCGTGCTCTCTATCCGTGCGAGAGTAGATGAGGATATCGTCAATAAAGACCACCACAATTGTTCCAGGAAAGGTTTAAAGATCCTGTTCATCACATTCATGGACACCGCTGGAGCGACCCTGAGTCCAAACGGTATAACCGTAAACTCGTAATGACCATACTGAGTTCGAAAGACTGTTTACGGTATTCATCACTCCGGACTCTAAACTGGCGATAGCCGGACTGCAGATCAATCTTCGAGGACGCCGTCGCTCCTAGTAGTTGGTCGAATAGGTCATCAATGCGAGGTGAGGGGTATTTGTTCTTTACTATGACCTTAACTATTCCCGAGTGTCGATGCACAATCGTAGACTCCCGTCCTTCTTCCGTACGAATAGAGCGGGTGCGCCCCAAGACGGCACGCTTGGTTTCTCGCAATCGACTAGCACCGGATACTCAGTAAGCCAATCCCTTCCGAGTATCCCCTCGAATTCTCTTAGCGGTGCCACCACTAAGTCCCAAATGTCGGATCGTTGGCGCTAACCATTAATCCCAAAAGCTCGAGCTTTTAGAGATACGCAACCAATTCACTTAAAGCGTACAGACACAGCGCCACAGATCTCGACCGGACTCAACCCACCTGGACGTTGGGTCTATTGTTGGGCCTCTTGCCGTTAGGTCTATTGTGGACCGCAGCCCCACTCAACTTATTGGGCTCACCCAACTCAACTTATTAGTCTCCTTGGCCTATTGTCTCGAGGCAGGAAGTTGGACATATTTAACCCATAAATAAATGGCCAACACCAAAGACAACTGAGTCTTCCCAACCTTATTGGGCAGGAAGGTACAAAATATTTGCCTCTAAGGGTCCTCCTGGGGTCAAGACCAACATTACTCTTCGTAAGGGGTCTTTCCTGCTACTACTTCCCTCGGGTAGTGCGTCCTTTGTCGTGTCGTCGCATAAGACCTCTCATCCGTGTCGTGACGCGAAAAATTTTTTCCCCGGTTCAGGGCGGTTAAAGCGGAACTGACCCAGTTTGTCACATCAGAAGCAATGGTTGTGCTTCCGGAAACGAATAATCGCTCGGGGTGCTCCTCTGCAGATGAGGTAAGGCCGGTCCCCGCTAGAAAAATCCCCCTCCGGAGAAGAGCTGGGGGTCGTTTCTTATCCCTGTTGTACTCCGAGTCCTCTCGTCGGGCGCGCGTCACCGCGAATCCGCGCTCCACTATGGTAGCCCTATCCACCACTTTCTGGAAGGTGTGAAGATCCGCTGCTTGCACAACTTCGAAAATATTGCTCCGCAATCGGTCTACGAAGAGGCGGGCTTTGTGAGCTTCATCCCTTATGACGAAGGGAACACAATTGGCCAGCCTTACGAATTCTCGTTAATACTCCTTGACGGATCGGTTCCCTTGTCTAATGTGCTTCAGGTTCCTTGCTGCGTCTTCGGATACTTGGGTGGTCGGCTCCTATTGGGAAAGTCATTCCCAGGATAAGGCTGAGTCGTTTTCGGTGCCCGGCTAGGCTCACGATCCTTCTGCCGGGTGCGTGCAACGACCAATTCTCACCCCACCCAAGTGGTCCTGTCGCTCATTTCTCGGAAAGCGGGTAATCCCACCGTCGGTATTACCTGAATAGTGTCGCTCCGTAGACCATCCCCGTGACGGCGGCCGTGTGGGGTTCATCTTTCCTATAAAAAGGGTGCGCTCAACCCCGTCGTGGAACTATTGTTGAAGTAGCCAATTCTCCACAGTTGTCAGAGCCGTCATATCCACTTCTGCACCATCGATCGAAGACCGGGTTCGGGCCATTGCCAGTGCATACAAAGAAACCAAGTTAGTCCTAGACTTAATTGGTCTAGCACCTTGACCTACGAGCACTGGGACTCTATCCCTTTTTCCCACGCACTCACGTTCGTACTTTACACACCTACACCCTGGTTATCAATTTGGTTAGTTACTTGTGGTATTACACTCTGTGGATGTTGGTCACTGACCACCGTGGTTAAAGTCGTTTTTCTCTGATACCATATAATCTGTCACGCCCCGGAGGTTCTAAAAGAGCGAAAAACGCATCTATTTTTTTTTTTTCTTTAAAAGAACCTTGCCTCCAATGCGCGCCAGACCCGCCACATACACAAATTCACTCCCCAAACGGGCGGAGCCTCCTTTGTATATGCACGGCGTCCCGAACACGACGAGTACTTTAACCAAGCAATCATTGAGCAATAATAAGGAGAGATCACACCTAATCATACAATCATGATCACCATACTTTTCTAAGGGATAAATCCATAGGTTTGAAAGACGGTGTCCACCCGACACCCAATTTTACAAAACGTTTTCGCAATCTCTTTTAAGCGGCAACATTACTTGAAAGGATAAATCCACGGGTTTAGAAATCAGTGCCCACACGACACTTGGTTTGAAAACACTTTAGAAATCAGGTTTGTATTTGAAAGCGAGCCGCATTAATTCATCTTAACATTCACAAATATAAGTAGATATCCCTGCACTAGGTCTCAATCCAACTTTCACATCATACCATCCACAAGTAATAACAGATATACTAATCAAATGCTAAAAGGGATAACCATAAAACTGTAAAGTTAATTAGCCTAAATGGCTAATTTCCTCTAACCGATGCCTCACCGTTGTCCCGGTTCCCACCCCTACTGAGACCTGTCACAGTGTGGGTAGTCAGTGACTGATAATGTAGATGTAAACAAGTAAATGCAACAAACTGGAAAGACAAACCGAATACACCGGAGCATTCACTTCCCCCTCATGAACCGCTAAATTCCTGTCACAATCACGCTGGGCCCCTACCCCAGATAGAAAACATACTGGGCCCCTATCCCAGATTTAAAACAAGTTGGGCCCCAACCCCAAATACCTTGCTCAATTCTTGGTGCCTCCAACCCCTCTACTGTCACGCCCCGGGGTCGAAACTGTGACCCGGCTCGCCAACAGATCCGCCACCTATGCCAAACCCGCATAGGCGAAGCGTCCCACCTGCAAGAAAAGTGCTACAGCTAAACAGATATCAGAGCTAAAAATAAAAATCTACTATATAACTAAATCAATCACTGTACAACTGGAAATAAAACAAAATGTCCGCCTCCCAAAAATGATAATCAGACAACAACCTCAAATACAAGAATCAGAACTCAACAGGGAGGTATCTCCAATAAATACAACAGTGTACAGGCTCTCAATACATAACAATCCTCACTACAATAGTCTCTCAAAGGAAGAAAATGAAATAACTAATCTACTGAATCTCTCCTCTGAAGGGGTACCGCTACACTCCAACGACGGGTAGGGAACTAGTTCGCGACTCCCTCGCCTCGGTCAGAAGGATCAGCAACAGGAACAACAGGAACCGGAGAAGAAGTTCCTGTGGGAAAAGACACCACGACGGGTGTGAGAACTACGTCCCAAGTAGTTCTCAGTGGGTGCCGCCAACAAGCCCGACGGTCTGCCCACTAAGTCCACTAGAGGCATAAAGTAACAAAAGCAGTGCTGTAAGGAAAGCTGGGAAAAGTAAACTCTACAGCTACTATGCCTCTATCTAGATGCTCAAAGAGTGGGACAGAAAGAACATGATGCCACAACTAACTCTCATCTCTGATCACTCAATCTGAACTGACTGCCTCCTCGGGTCCAGTCAAGCCTGCGCCAACCTACTGCCGTTACGTCCCGGAGGAGCGGACTTACGTAGGACGTCCATGACTGCCAACACCAGCACAGCCAGAGGGACAAATGCAACGACAAGTCGTGATAGAAAAGCTCAATCTCACGCCGGTATAACAACCCGGTCTCGCCTACTCCGGAGTGGCACTCGAGGGGAGCGACCCGCTCGAGTAAAAGTAACCCATCTCAAGTATCTCTGTAAAGTATCTCTGTCAAGCTCAAATGTGGCTCATGCAGGCTATGATCCACGATCAAACAGATCGGTAACTCCAAGCTCAAAGCACAACTCAGTCGGAAAAAGAACCTCGACTCGAACAGGAATAGCCCAAAACACTCTCACAGCTATGTCGGAGAACCCTCAACGACTCAATCTGATAAATGCACGACCATGGCTGAGTCGGGAAACCTCCACGACTCGATCTGCCAGAACCCCAAGATCCTCAAAGCTAAGTGGGAGAACCACCTCCACCACTAAATCAGAAAAACAACCTCTAGATCACACTCTACCAACTCATGGCACCAAGTCGCATCCACTGCGAGAAACTGTCTCAACAGGCCAAACAGGCCAAACGTCGCATCTACTGCGAACAACTGCCTCAACAGGCCAACATCGCATCCACTGCGAACAGCTGACTCAACAGGCCAAACAGGCCAAACGTCGCATCCACTGCGAACAACTGCCTCAATAGGCCAACATCGCATCCACTGCGAACAGCTGACTCAACAGGCCAAACATCTCAACCACTGACCCAATGAAGGGTCTGGGAACACTGAAAGACTAGAACCTACAACCCAAATCAAACAAGAACAGGCTCTAGGCATAGCCTCTCGTTGTTCTCGTCCCAAGAAAAGGCAGACCTTAGAACCCAGACCACTCGAATCATCTCGGTGGTTAATTTATAGGAAAAACTGTGACATTTCTTACTGAAGCCATCTGATCTGTAAGAAATCCATATTTAATGATTTTTAGTTCTGCTTAGGAAAACAGTTGAAACCAAGTTTTATATCTAAGCCTCGAAGGGCTAATGCCTTCGTCCAATCAAACAGGAACAGACTCAGGCGACCCTACGATGCTTGGAAGAAAATATTTGGTTGACAAAAATCATATGTGTGTCCAAAAAGGTTCTGGGTTTAAGGTCCTGCTAACACTGATCTACCGCTGCCACTAGCACAGCGGCGACAGATAAAACAAGAAAAATAAAACATCTCGGGACCGCCGTCTACCCAAACGGCTCCCGCTACAGATGAACAACCAACTACATCTACCAGACGCCACTCTGCTCCCAAGCACGAGTGTAACATGCATCCCACACTAAAAGATAACTCCTGACCACTCGGCCCACTACCCGGGCGAGGAAGAACACTATGTCTAGGAAAGTAGAAGTGTGGATGTCTAAAGCAGAAATAATCCTAGCCCAAGTGAGGGTTTTCTACTAGTCTGGTTACACATGCAACATATGACGGGGTGCTAGGTCAAGTTCCAAGATAACCATAATCAACAGCTTGTAGGGAAGGAAAATAAACACATGATCATCTAACAGCATTAGGAACATCAATTCCTATAATCTAGCATGCTATATAGAACACATCTATAACATGCAAGTCCCTACACAGATAGAATTAATGCACAGTCCATAGGTCATGAAGACAAGGCCACCCACCTGAAAATGCTAACTGTCCGGAGTTCCACAGCTGAAAACACCAGAAGCAACAACCTCCACTAATCCTCAACACCAACGGGTTCACAAACATCCGCAAATACTCCTGGGTACAACAAAAGGTCCAAGGTTACACTTTATTCCACAAAATAACCCAGGACAAAAATCTGCAGAAGACAGTCCTGAAGATCTGAAATTTCCACCTGCAGAAAGTGCCCTGAAAATTCCGATAAAAATATCACCGCGAGCGTCTCGTCGAGACCTTCGGAACGGGTACCTTCACGCCCAAATCCGAGCCCCGTAGGCCAAGTTACAAATTCCACAGTACAGGTGCGCAAACACTCACAACCACACAACTGTAAACTCAAACACAGATAAAAGGGGAATAGTATACCTTCGGGCAAGCCTCAGAAAAATCCCGTAAAAATACAATGATAATCCTTGCGACGAGTAGATCCAAAAAGTGTATAGGCTCGTATCAATCCGACACTCGGGTGCGGAGATAAAATTCCGGCAAGGGGCCGCTGTCCAAAAACTCCACCAGAAAACAGCGGCTTAGAAATGCCTCGAAAACCGTGTCATAAACTCTGAGTCCAGCAAGATGATCAACACGAAAGTCGAAGACGTACCTCTCGTGATTCCAACACCGCAGAAATCGTCCAAAAATACTGACGGAGTAGCTCTGTAGACCTCTCAGATCAAACTGTGACGATAACGGGCCTCCGATGAAAAATCGCCACACTGCGCTCCGATGCCGAAGTCGTCGACGCCGCGGCTTCCAAAAAATCCGGGCCTCTACCAGAAGATGCGCAAGATGAAGATCTCCAACTTTGCTAAAGGGGCCATGGGCAGGGGAGCTCGGGAAAGAGGGCAAAACTCCCCCACAAGACAGCTATTTATAGGCCCAGCCCGAAAATCCGAATTTTGGACTTTTGGCCCAAAGTTTCGGGCGCTTGGCACTTCCGGGCTGCTACAGTAACGGGCCGGGCCCGTTACTGTTCACGCCCGAAAGCCCCTAGGCCCGCCACGCTTCCACCGACACTCCCCGCGCCCGGCGTACGCGCGCCCGCGAATCGCGGAGCGACGTGTGGCCGACACGCGGGCGTGGGGTGGCTGCGCCCGGCCAATCGCGGGGCGCCACGTGGCGCCCCCACGTTGCTTCCCAACCGCCCCGCCGTACGGCCACCTGCTCCAGCCGCAGCGTGGACCGCGCGCACCAGGACCCGCCAACCACGTTCGGCCACGTGTCCGCACCCGGTCCACCGTGCACCCGCGCCTCTTCCGTGGACCGCGCCCGCTGCGCCGGCCAACCTGAAGGCGCCACGCGTCCTCCGCCCGGGTGCACGCCTCCGCGGTGGACCGCGCGCCTCCGCCGCCGCCAGCCTCCGCGCTCCGCCGCCCGCCGCCGCCGCCGGCGCCCCTCGGGCGGCCGGAACAGTACCAAATCACCTCGAAATCCGTGCCGGGTCATCCGGGCTCCGAAAAATACAAGTAAATAGTCCATCTTGACCGTTTTCGCGCGCTGAATCCAAATCCGATGTCCGATTTGCCAAATTCCACTTCTAAAATTTCTCAAAAATTCTCGGGAAAGCAAACTTGATCCATTTTTCATGCCGAGTCCAAATCTTGGGTCCAATATGCGCGCAAACACCTCTAACACCCAACACGGGTCTCCAGAAGCCGCAGATCCAACAGTAATCCAAACGTGGGAATTCCGGGTCCTCACATCCTCCCCCACTAAAAGAAAGTTTCGTCCTCGAAACAAACACGGCTCAAAAGGGAGTTCAAAGCTAAGGGTAAGCATCCAACAACACAGTCTCCAACTCCCCAGTCGCTACTCACTCCCCGTGATTACTCCTCAACAAAATAATAATCAGTACGGCATGGCCCGATTGCGTAATTCTCTCATCTCACGAGCCAGAATTCGCAACGGGCGTCCCTCGTACCACAAGTACTCGCAGATCTCAAAGAAAATGAGTCCATCACGGGCGAGGAATCCACAAGCCTAACACTCCTGAGCTGAGACGTGGAAGGACCATCACGAACGCCAACAAAAGGCTGGGGGAAAAGAGAGAACAACAATGTAGCACGCACCAACACCGCTCCCTGGTGCCAGCTCAACCAGGCGATCCGAGACACCCATACGGTCATCCAAGGAAAAGAAGCCCTAATCGGCTAGGGTCCTCGCTCAGTCACTCTCGGATCCTGACCATCCGCAGGGGCTGCTTCACCGCAGTCTACCGTCAAAAGGGACCCTCAGGGACACAACCTCGAGCCCTGTTCCGCAACGGTCCCACCCAGCGCCAACTGTGGAACCATTAAACTCAACCCCGAAAAGCTATCCGGCTCCAGGTATCTGCCACCACAGTGGCCCTGTCGGGGTGGTACTGAATGCTCAAGAATAACCCAATGGTAACTCCACAGCCACTATGGGAGGCACCACTAACACAAAGGTCCATCCCCCATCTCTGGCAAAGTTGCAATCGGCGCTAGTACCAGTCTCATCATCCATTCGCCATGCTCTCCT
The DNA here is from genome assembly GCA_029204045.2 of Tillandsia leiboldiana. NCBI lineage: Eukaryota > Viridiplantae > Streptophyta > Magnoliopsida > Poales > Bromeliaceae > Tillandsia > Tillandsia leiboldiana. Next base: position 9,016 of record JAQNDB010004925.1, on the reverse strand, counting down.
GGCACTGCGAAATCCAAAAAGCTCCTCACCTCAACAATAAATGTTGATCTCAGCCAAACTCAAATAGCACCCACATTGGCCGGAAATCCACCGCCGCTCCTATGGCTAACACAATGTGACCCAAGAAGGTAAGCTTCTAAAGCTAAAACTTGTATCTCAATAACCTGGCATACAGCTTCATCCACACAGCATAGTAACACATCCACCAGTGCTCCTCACGCTCCAAATCGCTCTGGGAGTAGATCATAATATCCCTGGAGGATCTTGTTACCAATACAATCAAGTACAGCTGGAGCACAATTCCTCAAACCAAAAGAGTGGCAGGGCGTTAATCAATCCAATTGGCCTCACTAAGAGCTCAAGATGCCCTACCGTGTCCTGAACGCCATCAAGGCAAGGTCCTCGGCTGTCTGATTCCAAGTAGGTACCCGCACCAAACAATAACTGCCGGAGTATGACTCCATCAAAAGGTCCAGAATAATACTCGGACCTGTCTACACACGAACCATAAAAAGGCCCTCACAGTCGTGTATCAACGATGTGGCATCACCACCGTATATCAACGGCGTGGCAATAGGTCAAACAGACCCCTCGATCCATCATATCCTGCAACTGCGCCATCAGCTCTCACAGCTCTACTGGCAATATCCAATGAGGTGCTGTCGAGGGTGGCGCGGTTCCCCGAACCACGCCAAACTTAATCTCTATCTCCCGAACCGGCGGCATTAACAACAGCTCAAGTGAAATCACACCCGGAATCTCGTGGCAACAGAGATATCTTTGGGTCCCGGTGCCGCCGTAAGCACCTCTCACACTGTCGCTATAACCAGTGTGCTCTAACGACCTCAACAACCAAATCTCCTCTCGTCTGCCTCGCAGAAGGTCAAAGTCCTCCGCAGATAACAAATCCACACTACCGCTGCGCCACTCCGATATAGAGGTTGATGCTGCCATCGGGGTCCACCCGATCTCTGGCATCACGGGAACCCGTTATCCAGGAAAAATAAAATCAGAAATATCTCTGCCGGCCGATCTGTCCTCCATCACCGGGCGCCAAGCGCCAATATCCAGAACTCGCCTCTGGCGGCAGATCCCTATCCCAAGGAACTGCAGCGCCACGCTCCATACACAATGCCTACCCATCGAAGCGTCAATAATCCAAAACGGATGGACCAACTACACTGAAAGGTATCCTGGCGCAAACCATTCCCCGTCAAACATATCCTATGCGCCTCATCCCTCGAAACCTGCAGCGTGCAGTTCAACAATTGCATAAACTCCCTAGCACAGGGAGGCTCTCCGAGAGTCTCTCCATCACCACCAACCCCAATTCTGCCTACAAAGGCTCCAACTCAAACCTATGAATCGGGATGGTTCAGACTGCCGGGACTGGCTCCATCGATCAATGATGTCCCTAAGCTCAGCTACTATCCACTATCCACCCTGCCTCGGTGCCTCGGCACTGCTCGTCGGCACGGAGGGGGCTGCTCGCTCCATCGGCGCCACTGGTACAACTGAAGATACCACTGCATAGGAAGAGAGTACTGGAGGACACTCAAGCGGTACTGCCACTGGCTATGCTCTCTGCTCCAACAAGCGCATCAAACGTTCCATGGCTTCTTCCTGGCATCAGACAGCCTCCGACATCTGTGCCATCTGGATCCATAACTCCTGGGTCTCGCTCTGCTCTGATAGCTCTGTCTCCCGCTGCTCGGGTTACTCATCAGATGCGGGATGTGCCCTCTTCGCTACACGACGTCTCAGGGGCATCGTAGACCACTGCACAATAACAAACATCAGGACACAACAACCATACGACCCAATCCAGCGAAAGTCTAAGACATGTTATCAATTCCACAGCATTATGTTGTCTGCAGCCAACATAATCGCTTAGGAGCATAAACATGCCAATCACTCATCCCGTCTCTTGGGAGAGGTACAAAACTCGATCAGGACTCTCGCTAAAAGTCACGACTCTCACGTAGTCATCCTAATGTCCAACCACAAGCCTAGGGTTTCTAAGTCCTCAATGACCTACAACCTAGGCTCTGTGTCACGCCCCGGGGGTTTGTTTTAGCGGAAACGATTCATAAAAGTCGAATATTTGACGTGTAAATTTTTTTGTTTAAAAGAGAACCGCTCTTCCCCGGCACGTGCCCAGACCCGCCACACATACAGGGTCACTCTGCAACCGGACAGAGTCTCCCCTGTACGTGCACGGCGTAGCGTTCAGTACATGTTCCAACATACACAGCCAATCAATCACAACAATCATTCACAACCAACCAGCATTCTAAACTACTAAAAGAAGAACATATGGCCGATCAGTTTGGAAAGGGTAAATCCATAGTTTTGAAAGAGCGCCTACCCGGCGCTTACGTTTTTGAAAGCTAGTTTCGAAGTCAGCATAAATCCACAAGGTTTGAAAGCGGTGCCCACCCGACACCAAGTTTGAAATCCCTTTCGTAATCCATAAATCCACAGGGTTTTGAAACCAGTGCCCACACGACACTTAGATTTTAAAAACGGTTTTCGCAATCCTTTCTTTGGCTTCTGCCTTTTTGATTTTTAAATGGCCGATAGAAATAAAAGGGAAAGTAATGCACAAGGGGCACTAAATGCAACCCGTACCGACATCCACGCCGACCCCACGAGGGTATCGCGAACCTCTCACATAACTACAATGCAATGAAAAGCGAGAATAAAGGAAGAAATACAGTCCAGGGTCCCCAGCGACCCAGCTGCTCCTGTCCCGTCCTCACCACCGCCTACCTCTCCCCCCGTCCGAACCCTGTCACGAAGTGGGATGTCAGTGACGCAAAAATAGTAGAGCAGGAGAACATAGTAAAACAAACCGTGAAGACCACCGGAGCAACCACCCTCCCAAGGAGGAAAAGCAACCTGTACACCTGCATCCTGTAATACCCGGACACGTCGGACAGCTAAACCGACGGCCCATACCGTACCTGCAGAAACCCGACCACGCCGGACAACTAAACCGACGGGTCGCACCGCTCGCACCTCGGCGCCTCAACCCCACCACTAATAAGGGGCCCCACTACGTCACCTCGTGGGTATACACGGGTCATAGACCACTTTTCCGGAAAAGCGCACCCTTTGCGGTGGCCAAACCGCGGGTGCGCGTGTGGCAACCTCGAGCCAAGTAACCGTAACCACCATCATGTCAGCATCATAATATAAATAACAAGAGTAATGAGGTAAAGTGCATAATCGAAAGCAAGGTAATAATACGCGCACTCGAAGGTGGCCCGCTGACATATAATGGTTAAAAAGAGAACAACCGTCGGTAACCGACGCTAAACACTATAGAGAACCCACTAACATGCATAAGCTATCGCCCATCATTATTTAACCCCAGTACACTTAGAATAGACCCCGTCCAATATGATAGAATTTAGAGGCTAGGAATAAAGTAAAAACAACCCACCTGTCGCTAGTAGAAAAACCACGCTCGGCTCCCCGCGTTCCGGCGCGCTCCCCGAAGCTGCAAAACGGGACCCCCGGGCGGGGAGGTCAAGAACCTTTAAACGCGAAGTAAGGAAAAGCCCCAACACCAGCCGGCCCCCGACGGCAGCGACCAAACCCCCCACGCGCCGCCGTGCTGCCCGCGCGGCGCCTCGCATGTGCGGGCTGCCCCGCGGCTGCCCCGCATGCGGGTGCCCCGCACGGCGCCCCCGCATGCGCGTGCTGCCCCGCGCGGTGCCCCCGCATGCGCGGGCTGCCCCGCGCGGCGCCCCGCATGCGGGTGCCCCGCACGGCACCCCCGCATGCGCGGGCTGCACCGCGCGGTGCCCCCACATGCGCGGGCTGCCCCGCGCGGCGCCCCGCATGCGGGTGCCCCGCACGGCACCCCCGCATGCGCGGGCTGCACCGCGCGGTGCCCCCGCATGCGCGGGCTGCCCCGCGCGGCGCCCCGCCTGCGGGTGCCCCGCACGGCACCCCCGCATGCGCGGGCTGTACCGCGCGGTGCCCCCCGCATGCGCGGGCAGCCCCGCGCGGCGCCCCGCATGCGGGTGCCCCGCACGGCGCCCCCGCATGCGCGGGCTGCCCCGCGCGGCGCCCCGCATGCGGGTGCCCCGCACGGCACCCCCGCATGCGCGGGCTGTACCGCGCGGTGCCCCGCATGCGGGTGCCCCGCGCGGCGCCCCCGCATGCGCGGGTTGCCCCGCGCGGCGCTCCGCGTGCGGTGGCACGCCCCTCTCCTTCCATCTCCGACGAAATCAAGAAACCCCCCCCCCCTCGTTCGTGACGAGAAAAGACAAGAAATGAAAACGACAACACGGCTCACCTTGTTTTCGTCGGTACCGGGCGAAGGAGAGGGATCGTCCTCTTCGCGTTCGTCGGATCTTTGCGGGGAGGCGATCGATCTCTTCTCTTCCACGCCGGCCGATGGGAAGGACGAGGGTTTTGGGGAACCGCTCCTCGTCCACGCTCGGATATTGTACGCCAAGGAGGGGGGAGGCGAGGTTTAGGAAAACCTAATTCCCAAGGCCGACTACTTAGACGTTTTGGGCGTAGTGGATTTTGGACCCCAAATTAATTTTAACCCCTCGTGTGAAAGGAAAACAAAAACGGGGTGGTTTAATCCCATACCTCAAACTGATCGACTAAAATCGATCTGATTGCGGACCAGAGTTCGGTCTGCCCCCGGTAATTGTGTAAGTCACCTGGGCTACGGTACCAGCTTCCGAAATTTATTCTGGGAGATCCGGGGGTCGGAATCCAAAACCGATCGCGCCGCCGATCTCCGTTTCACGAGCTTTATTAACCAAAAATACCCGCGAGCCCCGACCGTCTGCCCAGAAAACAAGGAAAAAATTACCCTCGGACCCCTATTGTCAACCGAACGGTTCAATCAAAATCAACGGAAAGCCCAGAAAGGTAAAATAAAATCTGCGGTTATCACACCACTCACCTCTAAAAACGAGTTTCGTCCTCGAAACTCAGACCCGGATGGTGGTGAACAGGTTCGGGTAGTTCTCCCTCATTTTAGATTCCAGCTCCCATGTTGCTTCTCGCTCCTCGTGGTTGCTCCAGAGTACCTTCACGTAGGGGATGGCTCGATTCCGCAGTGATTTGCTTTCCCTTGCCAGGATTCTCACGGGGGTTTCCTCGAAGCTTAGGTCTTCTTTAAGGTCGAGTATGGCGACATCCAGGATATGCGATGGATCGGAGAGGTATTTACGGAGCATCGAAACGTGGAAGACGTCATGGACTCGGTCGAGGTTTGGTGGTAGGGCAAGGCGGTACGCCACTGGGCCGATGCGTTCCAAAATCTCGAAAGGCCCTACAAACCGTGGGCTCAGTTTCCCTTTTAGCCCGAACCGCTTGACTCCTCTGGACGGCGAGACCCGCAAGAAAACATACTCTCCCACTTGGAATTCCAAGTCGCGGCGCCTTTGGTCCGCGTAGCTCTTCTGGCGACTCTGGGCGGTTAGCAGGCACTGTCTGATGAGGCGAACCTTCTCTTCCGTTTCCTCCACTAAGTCGGGCCCCAAGAATTTCCGTTCTCCCAGATCGTCCCAACAAATCGGGGATCGGCAGCGTCTTCCATATAAGGGCCTCGTAGGGCGCCATCTGGATGCTGGCCTGGTAGCTGTTGTTGTAGGCGAATTCCACGAGAGGTAGGTAGCGTGACCACCCGATCCCCCAATCTAGTACACAGGCGCGGAGCAGGTCTTCGAGGGTTTGTATCACACGCTCCGACTGTCCGTCCGTCTGAGGGTGGAAGGCCGTGCTGAACTGTAGTTTGGTCCCCATGGCCGCTGAAGGCTCTGCCAAAACTTTGAGACAAGCACGTGTCTCTGTCCGAGGTGATCGATGCCGGCACTCCATGTAATCTCACGATCTCGCTGATATAAGCTTGGGCTAATCGTTCCCGGGTCCAGGTCGTATGAATTGGCAGAAAGTGTGCTGACTTGGTTAACCGGTCGACTACGACCCAAATTGCGTCGTGGCCCTGTTGTGATCGTGGGAAGCCCGTGACAAAGTCCATCGTGATCTGATCCCACTTCCACTCCGGCACCGGTAGAGGTTGTAGCTTCCCTGCTGGCCGCTGGTGCTCGACCTTTATCTGTTGGCACACTAGGCAATGAGCTACGTGTCGTGTGACGTCCCCCTTCATTTTGGGCCACCAGTAGATCTGTTTGAGGTCCCTATACATCTTTGTGCCCCCTGGATGTGCCGCATAAGGGGCCCGGTGTGCCTCCGTCAAAATTTCCTCCTTCAGCTCCGATGAATCCGGCACGCAGATCCGTCTGCGGAAACCGTAGTGTGCCGTCGCCTTCCACTGCGAAGTCGCTCTCTTGGTCCAGGGGAATCTTGTCTCGTACGCGGCTGTAAGTGCGGGTCGGTCTGCTGTCCCTCCCGGGATCTTCTCAAGTAACGTCGGCTTGACCACCAAGGTTAGGAGTTGCCTAACCGTGCCTGTCGGCACCACTTCCAACTGCATTCGTGCGAACTCCGCTATTAAGTGGTTTTGCTCCGTTATTGCGCTCCTCGACGCCCCTTCTGGGCGCCCTTTCCTGCTCAAGGCATCCGCCACCACGTTTGCCTTTCCGGGGGTGGTATTGAATCGTCAAGTCGTAATCCTTTAACAACTCCAGCCACCGCCTTTGCCGCAAGTTTAATTCTTTTTGGGTAAAGATGTACTTAAGACTTTGATGATCCGAGAAGACGTTACAGTGGACTCTAAAGAGATAGTGCCTCCACAGTTTTAGAACGAAGACTACTGCGGCCAGCTCCAAGTCGTGTATCGGGTAGTTCTTTTCGTAGTCCTTCAGTTGCCTGGACGCGTAGGCAATCACTTTCCCCTGTTGCATCAGAACACCACCCAGACCGATCCCCGACGCGTCGCAGTACACTTCGTAATCTTCTCCAGGTGTCGGCAGCACAAGTATCGGTGCCCTGGTTAAACCTCCTTTTGAGTTCCTCAAAAACTCTCCTGGCATTTGGCCGTCCATATGAACTTCTCCCCTTTTCTGGTCAGCCGATTCAAAGGGGTAGCAATCTTCGCGAAACCCTCTACGAAACGCCGGTAATATCACTGCCAGTCCTAGGAAAACTGCGGACCTCTGTCACCGTCGTCGGCGGCTGCCAGTCGACCACGGACTCCACCTTCTTCGGATCCACGGCGACTCCCTGCGCCGAGATCACATGTCCTAGGAAGCTGACTTCGCGTAGCCAGAACTCACACTTCTTGAGTTTAGCGAACAGCTCCTGCTCTCTGAGAGTTTGGAGGGATCGTTTGCAAGTGGTCCTCGTGTTCCTTGTCGGTTGCGGAATAGATCAGGAGGTCGTCGATGAAAACCACCACGAACCGATCCAGGAAGGGTCTGAAGATCCGGTTCATCATGTCCATGAAGACTGCGGGGGCGTTCGTGAGTCCGAAAGGCATAACCGTGAACTCGTAGTGGCCATACCGGGTCCGGAAAGCAGTCTTCGGGATGTCCTTGTCCCGAACCCGGAGTTGGTGGTAGCCTGATTGCAAATCGATCTTGGAGAAGACCGTCGCCCCCCTCAGCTGGTCGAAGAGGTCATCTATTCTGGGCAGAGGGGTACTTATTTTTCACAGTGACTTTGTTTATTCCTCTGTAGTCAATGCAGAGAACGCAGGCTTCCGTCTTTCTTCCGCACAAAGAGTACGGTGCGCACCAGGGTGACACACTCGGTCTTATGAACCCTTTATCCAAGAGGTCTTCCAGCTGTGCCTTAAGCTCCTTTAATTCTGCGAAGGCCATTCGGTAAGGTGCTTTCGAAATAGGCTGCGTGCCCGGTAGTAGTTCGATGGGGAACTCCACCTCCCGTTCAGGGGGCATCCCAGGCAGTTCCGTGGGAAAGACGTCGGGGAAGTCCCTCACCACTGGAATATCGGCGAGCGTCGTCGGGGGGTCGGGTAGCCAAATCCACCGATGCCCAGTAGGCCACGCAACCACCCTCCACCAGTCTTCTGGCCCGGGTCGCTGAGATGATCGCCGAGAAGGAGATGCTCTTACCCATCATGTACACATGCTCAGGGGAAACCCGGTTCGTGTAAAAAGCAGCTGTCGCTTGTCGCAATCGATGAGTGCCTGGTACCTCGTGAGCCAGTTCATGCCCAGCACCACGTCGTACTCCTTCAGGGGATTACCACTAAATCCCAAGGGCATGCTAGTCGCCCTAGTTTTAATCGGCAGGCGGTCACGACGCTGACCGCCTCCAAGGTCCCTCCCGCCGTTTGCACCGTCAAGGGATTTTGGAGGGGTGTCTCCTCGAGACCAAACAAAAACGCGAAGTCACGGGAAATGAAAGAGTGTGTTGCTCCCGGGTTGCGAATACAGGGTTCTAGCACGGGAATTGAAACAGAAGTATACCTGCAAGTGCTTCCTCCGGCGGATCTGTCTCTTGGTGGGTTCATTGAGAAGACTCTCCCGCCTGTTTGTGGCTGCGGTCTCCTCGCCCGTGGTGCAGGGTGGCCTAGACGTCGACGCCATAGGGGCTTTTCCCCCGCCCTGAGAGCTGTGGCGGTGGGCGCGTAGAAGATGCGGAGGCGCAGGGAACACGCCCAAGGGGCAGTGTTGCGGCGGAGTGCCCTCGGTCGCCGAACCTGAAAAAGCATGTTGTGCCTTTTTGGGGGCAATCCCCCGGAATGTGACCTCCCCGCATATGACACAAGGCATATGCACCCGAGCCTCGGTCCTATGTTAGCGCGCTCCGGGACCCGCCTGAGGTGTCTCACCGTTTGGGGGCACCGCCCCCGCCCCAAGACCTCCAGCCCGAGTTCGTTGTTGAGATTCCGGTCTCAAGCCGCGTCGGTCTCCCTTCTGGCGCGGGTTGTGACCGTCCAAAACCCCGCTCCAGTAGTGGCTTTTGTCGACCACTTCCTGGAGGTGTGCAGTTCGGCTGTTGCACCACCTCGAGATATTGCTCGCAAGCCATCACAAAGAGGTGGCGCCTGTGTGCTGTCCTTAGACGAAGGGACGCCGTTTCTAGACGGACGAACTCCCCGCTGATACTC
>JAQNDB010004924.1:0-21644 GCA_029204045.2 Tillandsia leiboldiana | reverse complement strand
ATACAAATTCAATGATAAAAATTCACAAGCATGATTAAACTTATACTATTACACTTATATATATAAGCTCTCTCTCTCTCTCTCTCTCTCTCTATATATATAGTATATATATATATATATACATCCGTTATATGCTTGTAAAAATACCTACATACTTTATTTTTTACCATTAGATCTATTTCTTTAACTAATTTCACCCATTAGATCATCTATTTCCACCTATCAATTATTAAATTCAAGGGGTCCATATTATCTTAACCTACATTCTTTTATCTAAGGATTAAAATCTATAAGTTTCTACTGGTACTGTTTTTTTAACAAAAAATAAGACTTAATTTATAGCTAATATATATATATATATAATAGGCTAGAATACTCTCGATAGCACCAAGTCATTGTGCCTATCAATTTTTAATCTTTGGATTAAAAAGTGTGGTTAGATGATAGTCCGGCGGTACTATACTATTATAGTCCAAATATTGGTGCTATTAAATTTTTTCCCCTTTAGATCAATCCCTTTGATCATTTTCATCCGTTATATTTTTACTATTTCCCCAACTAGTCATTAACCAAAGCGGGCCCACTAATCTCAACCAACTTTTTTTAACCAAGGATTAAAAATTTAATAGCACAATGACTTGGTACTATTAATAGTATTTGAGTCTATCTCATCTCTCTCGCACCTCTCTCTCGCCTCTCTCTCTCTCTCTCTTATATATATATATATATATATATATATATATATATATATATATATATATATATATATATAACTTATATACTTTAAAAGCACAAGTCCATGCATGCTTGTGAATTTTTTATTATTGGATTTGTATTATAATTTATGTTTTTGTAAAGTCAACTAAAAAGAGAGAAAGATAAAATAAAAAACACAAATCTCAATACAAATTAGTAAAAAATTTACAAATGAATGCGCTAGTGCTTTTAAAAAGTATATAAACTCTAGTCTCTCTCTCTCTATGTATATATAGATATAAGAGAGTTCAACTTGAATACTATCAATAGTACTAAACATTGGTGCTACTAAGTTTTTAGTCCTGGGATGAAAGAATGTGCATTGAAATTAATGATGGTCTTATAGGATTTTTACTATTCAACCAACCACCACTAAATCCTAGGGGACCACTATCATCTTAACCGCACATCTCTTAATCAAATGGCTAGAAACTTGGTAGCACCAATGATTTAGTGCTATCGATAGCTTAAAAAATTTTCTAATAAAAATTTAATTAATTTAGATATCTTTACACCGTTAAACGAGTAAAAGGTTTATATTTATTATTAAAATTATAAATTTTATAACCTTTTGATCATAAAGTCAATCATACCGAAAAGATTTAAAATTTAATTTCTACATACTTCTAGTAGTCTAGATTATGTTCAACGATTCCGATCGTCGATTTGAATGCTCCATCATAAAAAATAAATAGGTGACAAATAGATCAATTTGCTACTGATAGCACTCCAGTATATATATATACACACACATAATAGAGCTTATATATTTTTAAAAGCACAAGCCAAATCATACTTGTAAATTTTTTACCATTAAATTTGTATTGAGATTTGTACAATTATACTTTCTCTTTCTCTCTCTTTAGCTGACTTTACAATTATACAAATTTCAATACAAATCTAATGGTAAAAAAATTTACAAGCATGGTTAAACTTATGCTTTTATATATACACACATCTCTCTCTCTCTCTCTATATATATATATATATAAAGTCCGGCTAGAATACTATCGATAGCACCAAACAATTGGTGCTATCAAGTTTTCAGCCGTTGGATGAAAAGATATGCGGTTGGGATTATAGTAGTCCCCTAAGATTTTTACTATTCAACCAACCACCTAGTAATCCCTAGGGGCCCACTATAATCCCAATCGTATATTTTTTCATCCAACGGCTAAAAACTTGATAGTACAAATGGCTTGGTGTTATCGATAGTATTCTAGCATATATATATATATATATATATATATATATATATATATATATATATATATATATATATATATATATATATATATATACACACACACATCTAATTTTAGATTCAAACATTCTTGTGTGACTCTCATTATATAATTTCAAATCACAAAAAATATGAGATCTATCCAACATTTAGCGGGTGTTTGATTCGTCGAAAATGCTTGGAGAAAGATTGTTCGAGAAAAAAGCTTTTCATGAAAAATCTCTATTTTAGTTTTTCGTCCGTTTGATTTTTTTTAAAAAAATAAGCCAACTGTTTTATTTTTATTTATTTTTCAAATTTCATAACAAATTAGTATTGTTGTTTTCCAAATGATTTTAGATAAGTGAGAATATTACTTTCTTATAAAATTTGGAAAGAGGATTTTTTTAAAAAACTAATTTTTTTTCAAACTAATTTCAAAACCAAACAATCCCCTCTTAGCTTTTGTACCACATATAACGATCCAGTCCACTACTAATCCCAAACCATGGCTTAAAATTTTTAAGCCCAATTAGTAAATACTATTAAGAATTATAAAAAATTTTGTAATAATTTGATTACAATATAATTTCTATGCTCTTCGAAAACAAAAAGAAATTATTGTTTTTCCTCTCCAATATATTTCAACCGAATAAAATTAGTAGCCCTCGATACCAAACACGCAGTTAGAGTGTTTAGTTTCATATACTCACACATAATCTTTATAATTTAACGCCTTTCACTTCACACAAGGCAGGCTTTTTATGTAGTTTGTTGGCTATTTATTTATGAGTTTAAATAGGTTTAATTTTTTATCTCATAATAATAGACTCAGGAGATTAATAAGTTGAGTTGAATGAGCCTAATAAGTTGAGTGAGATTGCGGTACCTAGCGGTAAGAGACCCAACAATAGATCTAACGTTCAGGTGGATTGAGTTCGGTCGAGGTCCGTGAGCGCTGTGTCTGTACGTTTTAAGTGAATTAGTTGCGTATTTCTAACCGCTCGAACTTTTGGGATTAATGATTAGCGCCAACAATCCGACAAGTGGTATCAGAGCCAGTGACACGAGTTCGATTCCCACACGGTGCAGGTGTTGAGGGTGGAATTGTTGGCTATTTATTTATGGATAAAAATAGTTCCAACTTTCTGCCCCTGATAATAGGTCCAGACCCCTAATTATAGGTCCAAAAGACTGCCGTCCATAATGGGGTGAGATTGTTGGCTATTTATTTATGGATAAAAATAGATTCAACTTTCTGCCGTCCATAATGGGATGGGATTGTTGGCTATTTATTTATGGATAAAAATAGATCCAACTTTCTGCCCCCTAACAATAGGTCTAGTGACTACCGTCCATAATGAGGTGGGATTGTTGGCTATTTATTTATGGGTAAAAATAGGTCCAACTTTCTGCCCCCTAACAATAGGTTCAGAAGACTAATAAGTTGAGTGACTTCTAGCAGTAAGAAGCCCAATAATAAACCTAATGTCCAGATGGATTAAATCCGGTCGTGTCTATACGTCTTAAGTGAATTATTTGTGTATTTCTAATCGCTCGAACTTTTAAAATGAATGATTAGTGCCACAGTTCAGTTTAGACCTAATTATAATGGATTGATCCGACACAGTTCAGTTTAGACCTAATTATATTGGATTGCACTGATTTAGACTGATCACTGACCTTCTAAATAGTAACTGTGTCGGAACGCAAGTTCACATCGGATTAAAAGAACCATACAGAAATTTTGCTTTGTATGTATAATCAATAAAATAGTATTAGCAGCAGTAATAATAAAAGACAAAAAATACTTTTATATATAGTATCTTAGTGTAAGGATTCGACCTAAAATATTTAAATTTAGTTATTATTACTCGCGTGCGTGTCTTTATATATTCTTAATCAATTTTTTTTTATCCGATATAAAATCATAAATTATTCTTTTCGGAACTTGAAAAGTCATGTCCGATTGGCGGGTCCGTTGGTACGTCCGAACTGACCAAATTGACGGTCTCGAAGCGTGACATATTATAATTTTTTTTAAATTCGATATGAAACAGATGGAACCATTATTACTTTCAAAATGATCTGAATAAAATTAAATCTAAACTGTAGTACAATAAAAAAAAAAAGAAAAAAAAGAAGAAGAAGGTATTAGAGCAGTGCCCTCATAACAAAAGCATTTAGCTGGAGCTTTCACATTTCTTTTATGGGAAATGATACTTGTACACCCAAAACGGGGTGTATATCACACACCCCACCCATCCAATGGGTGGGGTGTGATGATGGGTCAATCGATGTGACCCGTAAAAAATATCGCCACCATTAAAATGGTGGAGGTGTATGATATACACCCCTTCGGGGTGTACATGTAGCATTGCTCATCTTTTATTAGTGGCCACTGAGTCAATCTCCCACTCCATATATACATATATTATATACACACACACTTTAAGCATCTTTTACACTTCTAGAGAAAATTTTTAATTATATATATATATATATATATATATATATATATATATAGAGAGAGAGAGAGAGAGAGAGAGAGAGAGAGAGAGAAACTATTTATAGTACCAAGTGTGCTATTAAGTTTTAAACTATTGAATTAAAAAATATGTGATTGAGATGATAGTGAGCCCCTTGGATTTAATAAGTAGTTAGAAAATAATAAAATCTAACAGATAAAAATGATCAAAAGAGTTGATCTAACAGTAAAAAATTTGATAACACCAATAACTTAATACTATTAATAGTATAGTAACCGAACTCTCTCTCTCTCTCTCTCTCTATATATATATATATATATATATATATATATATATATATATATATATATATATATATATATATATATAGGCTAGAATACTATCGATAGCACTAAGTCATTGGTGCTAAGTTTTTAGCCGTTGGATGAAAAAATATACGGTTGGGATTATAGTGGTCCCCTAGGGTTTACTAGGTGGTTGGTTGAATAGTAAAAATCTTAGGCAACCACTATAATTCCAACCACATATCTTTTCATCTAACGGCTGAAAACTTGATAGTACCAATTATTTGATGCTATCGATAGTATTCTAGCCGGACTATATATATATATATATATATATATATATATATATATATATATATATATATATACACACACACACACTTTAAGCATCTTTTACACTTCTAGAGAAATTTTTTAATTTTGTCTTTTTCCTGAAACAGGATCCCATCTCATGTTAAACTCAGTTTGGGATCAAATACAGAGTAAAGAGACATCAAAATGATGGACCTGTGACCACTTTATGTATAAGATGGTGTTGAATATAAAATATTAAAATATTATATTTTTTGTATCTTAAATTTTTATGATTTATTTGCTACGCGTAATTTTTTTTTTCTTTCTTTTTTTTTTTTAGATTTTGAAAGTGTGTGTTAGTAATTGAGAATTTCAATAATTGGTTTGGTACACAAACCTTTTTTTTTTCCCACCAAAGTTTGATATTTATCATCTTATTTGGTATTAAATAATACATAATATCAATCCCTATTAATAAGGGTACTAGAGTAAACTTATGGATATAGCCCAATTCTCCCAGATTTTAAGATGTGAATCAAACAAAAATATTTTTATAATATTAAATTTCTATCCTAAGATAATAATTTATGAAAAATTTATTCCGCGGAAATTTTAAATATAAAACAAATAGGACTCTTTAAAAAAAAAATCATAATTTTACATGGTATCAAAAAGTGGGTATTCACTCACATTTTGAATTATTTTATTTTAGTTTGGAACTTTTATTCATATACTCTTTCCTACTACTAAAAATTTTTAAATTTGTAACCATATAAACCGCTAGCAACAATAACTCGTTGGGTCTAAATCATCGGCCTAAAATATTTCATAGTCTCTTATATACCAAACCATAACCCCTCCCGTCTGATATGAAACTATTGGTGTGTCATAAATTCTTCTCCTGTTTTGGATCTCTTGCCGTTAGGTCTATTGTGGACCGCAACCCCACTCAATTTACTGGACTCATCCAACTTAACTTACTAATCTCCTGGACCTATTATCACGGAACAGAAAGTTGGACTTATTTTAATCCATAAATAAATAGCCAACACTTCGTTTCAATCTCTAGTTTTCGAGTAATTTTGAAGATTTTTTGGTAAATTTAGGGATTTATGTGGTGATTTTGTTTGATCGATCGGGGGGAAATGGAGAATCGTAATTCGTAAAAATTGGATTTTGCTTTGTTTAGCAATGTATACCTCATTTGTAAAGGAACCCTCCATATTTATTTTTCTAAATTTGTACCCCTCAACCTTCTAATTTTTCATTTTTTGCTTTGATTTGAGCCAATTACATTTGCTAAATTGGGATTTTGTTAAATTTAACTGTGAATATGAATGTATCCTTCATTAAATTTATTAAAATTTTCAAGTTAACTAATTATACTAATTTTTTTTAAAAAAACCAATTAAAAATCTTAGTAGCATCAATAAAAACAAAAAAAGTTGTTGAGGGGTATGTTTCTAAATGACTTTGTATTTGGAGGGGTTCTTACTTTCTTAGTACATGTTTACTATTCTTTTTCAATTCAAATTATTTTTCCGAGTCCAGCTAGATGTTCGGCAGTACTGGCTTAATCAAGGATTTAAGTACCGTGACATAAGATCGTGTCGAGCACTTGCCAATAAAGTACGGTGCGTGCCGTGCCGTGCCGTGCTGATACGTGTCGACATGTCGTTCACAAATATATCGATGTGCCGACACATTATGGCACAAATTTTTTTATTTTCTTTGGCACTTATATATTATAAATGCTTACCATATATCTTTATTAAATATTTTGCAATTATTGATGTAACTACTTGCTACTTTCAGAGAAAAGAGAGTTTTGAGCTGTGCCATCGGCACAGTAGTCATGTTGAGCCGATATCTTGTTGGTGTCGATATGTTGTCGGCTCAGTATGGCACAGTAGGCACATCCCTTTCCGATGAGCACTTAAATCCTTAGATGTATTGAATTTGGCTTGTGCCGGTAGGAATGGAAAATTAATAGAAAATACTGTGAATGTCCAATAGTTTTACATCGGATAGTGTCGGGACTATGCTTCGGAATATAAAAACTAGCGCATTAGTGAAGATAGTTAGTTCTTAAGCATTTTGGGCCAATGATTTAGGCGCGACAAATTGCTTAAACTATTCAACCTCATTTGAGTTTTTATAGATATATTGTGAAGAAATTTAAAGTGATGTAATTGGTTCTAGTTTTTTACTTATTTATAATAGAACTTTTCGAAATCCATATGAAGTGTTTAAATATAACGACTCGATCCGTTGGCAATAATAACTCGCTGGACCCAAACCACCGATCCAAAATGCTTAAGCCTAATTATTATTAGGGTCCATAATCTCTTATGCCCATTCCTATCCGATGTGGGATTATCGGGATGTCACAGACTCCCCCGGTTTGGGCCCTGACGTCCTTGTGAGCCAAATCACACACACAACCAAAAATCACCAGGCGATGTAAGGCCCGCCTCACACTTTCGGCTAGTGATTCGGCTCTGATACCAACTATGGCACCCCAACTTTCCAGGGGGTCATCCATCCTACGACATTCCCCGGGATTTGAAATGATCCTATATATGAGATCTAATAAGGCTAAATCTTTTAATCCGACTATAGTATTTTGGGCAATGGCTAGGTCCAAGAGGTTAAGAGGATTATGCGTGCTAGGGCTAGAGTAGTTCTAGAATGGGTGATTCCTTAGAAAGTTGGGGTGTTATAGTTGGTATTAGAGCCGATTACTCGTCGGAAATGTGAGATGAGTCTCGGTTGAGCCAGGGTTATACAACGGGTAGAGCGCGACTCCCTGGTTGATAATCGTTGTGGGCATGGCTCCCCACAAGGTCAGCTAAAGGCTAGCGAGACGAGTCTCACATCGCCAGGTGCTTGTAACAGTGCTTGAGCCTGACAAGAACGTTAGGGCTTAAAGGGGTAAAAATGTGGCACTCCTAGTATTTGAAATAGTCATATATATATAAGATATAATAGGACTAAACCTCTTAACTCGGCTATAGTATGCTGGGCGGTGGTTAGACCCAAGAGGTTAAGAGAGTTAAGCGTACTAGGACTAGTCCCCCCCCCCCCTAACTCGGCTATAGCATGCTGGGCGGTGGTTAGACCCAAGAGGTTAAGAGAGTTAAGCGTACTAGGACTAGTCCCCCCCCCCCCCCCCCCCCCCCCCCCTCCTCCCCGGGAAGTTGGTTCGTCACATTAAATTAATGGTTGAAATTGTTTGTTCTTTTGTTCCTGCAGGTGTTCTTTACATATGTAAAGCTCTTTTGACTATCCAATGTCAGGGGAAGTTCAAGACTGCCTCACCTATCAGGTATTTTCTTGTCTTTCTTTTCTATTATATGGAAATAAGTAGATCGAGAATTTGTTAAGAATCAAAATGGAGGAAGAGGAGGAGAGAAAGCATTGATTTTTCTATTTCTCTTCTTTGTTATTGTTGATGTTGTTATGCTGTTTTTTTTTTTTTTTCTTTTCATAATTGCTCAACTTTCCATAGAATATCGGACATTAACATAGTAGCCTTCTCTGAGCAAATCTTAAGATAGATAACAGATGAGATCTACTCATAGTTTGTGCTATATATTTACCTATGCACAAAAAAGAATTATCTTTTGTAATTGCTTTTGACTAATTAGTTTTTGGTAAACAAGTACGGAGAACCCCTGAACTGTAGGCCATTTTCATTTTGAAATAGGCTCACAAACTGACTCATTTTTATTGATATGCCGCAACTTCTGGTCGTTTTCTTGCTTCAGCTATTTCTTCAAGTTATAACCTATCATTCATTTTGTCTCTTTTAGTCCGTAAATTTTTTGATAATTGCAGGCTGATAGTTTACACACTGGTTCTGTATCATTCGGACGCTTTGAATCGGAGCCCTTATCATGGGAAAGAAGATCATCGTTTTCCCACAACAGATACCTTGAGGAGGTCGAGAAATGCTCTACACCCGGCTCGGTCGTACAAAAGAAAGCGTATTTCGAGGCCCACTTCAAGAAGAAAGGGCTTCAGTATCCGGCTTCCCCTGGGGGCCTATACGCGGTCGGAAATAAAGGTACTGAAAATGGTAGTCACGACCATCCGGACCACATTGAAGACTCAGAAAATGATGATGATGGAGGCAAAAATCATTTTGCTTGTTTTGATGAGGCGCCAGCTGTCTCGGACGAGCACGAACAGATGGGAGGTGAAGAAGAAGAAGAGGTGATCTCACCGGAGTTGGCCTCACAGTCCAAATATTCACAAAAACAGGAATTACGTAATGATAAGATATGTGAAGATGCTGCAATCGAAGTACAAAATAAGAATGATACAGTTAGAAGCCAGCCTGAAAGTCTTAGCATTCCTTCACATCAGAATACCGGAGATGAGTCTGGGGCAATTGTGGAAGAATCAACTGAAAGGAGGGACATTACTTCTAAGAATACTACAATTAGCAAAATGAAAGACCCTAGTTTGGATAAAAGAGAAAATTCTCATAGGGTAAGATTGCAAACACCAGTCCTCTTTTTTTTTTTCCCTTCTTATTATATGTTTAATTTTCTTTTGAAATATTCAACTTTTTACCTATCTAATTTAAACCACTTTAAAGTTTAGTCCATTTCCTCCCAAGGATATTTTTATTCCACCAATCTGTGGATTTCACGCAAACACCCTGCAATTTTTTTAGCTAATCTTCAGGCTCTAGGATTCACTGTTTGAAGTATATAAATAGCATTAATTCTGGCGGCCTCTCTGCCTCTGTCGAAGCTTCTTCTGTAGGAATGCTTTTTGCATTGAGCTGTGTTGAAAAAAAAAGCATAACACCTAGCCGTAGTTTTTTTGTTGGCGAAGCCACAGAGCACACGTCAAGTATGATTAGTTAAAATCTTCGTGATTTTTTGGTTCTCTAGTTTAAAGGTTAATAAAGAGTGATTCATGTTTAATATAGTTGATATTCTAGAAACAACAAGTTCCTTTTATATTTTATTCCTAAATTTTAAATGCCTATGGGTGATCTGTTTTGAACTTTTATTTCAGGGGAAGAAAGCAGTGGAACTTCGATCTTCAAAAGTGAATCAATGGAGCCAAATTCCAGTTGCGAAAGGTTCGATAGAGCCTTCGAGCGTTAAGAGCTCCCTTTCTTCTTCCAAGCTCAATAAAACTTTGGATAAAGTGGATGGAGAGAATAAAGTTAAAAAAGAATCCGAAAAGCAATCATCGTTGAGGATCTCACGATCTTCTGACTCCAAAAATCAAAAAGCAATGGTAAGAAATTGATCCGCCAATGTATGCAATATATATTTTCTAGTGTTGATGATGAATAGATTATGTCTCAGTTCTTAAAACAATTTTCCTGTAGAACTTGTTTTAGTTGAAGCTACACAATAGCTTCGACTGTTCCACCATTTCTCAATAGTTTTTGAAAACTCGCAGGATTCGTCGAGTGCGAAAGCTAAAGTAAAACCAGAGAATAGAAGGTGCTTAATGTTTTATTACATCTCAGCGAACTCGTCTTTTTAAATATCTATTTTCTCCTGAGTGTTCGGGTCCGTTGGTTAGGTCTACGCATCTTGCGAGTTTAATCAAGGCGGAAGTCAAACAAAGTACTGCGGCTTTTAGTTTCAGAAGTGATGAAAGGGCCGAAAAGAGAAGGGAGGTAAGAGATTCTAGATTAAAATGGTTATGTTATCTTTGTTTTTAGTCGCTGTCGGTAATTTTTTGTGTCGTAATAGAATGGCTTAAATGTTTCGACTTTGTCACGTAGTTTTACACGAAACTGGAGGAGAAACTTCATGCTAAAGAAGCAGAGATGAATGAGATCCAAGCCAAAACACAAGTATGCAAAATAGTTTCTTTATTTTCTTTCCAATTATTTTGTCACCGAAAATCCTTCGTCGGCATTATTGTTTGTTCTGCAACCTGTTTCACAAATTTTTCCGCCCGTTTGGTTCCTAGGAAAGGTATTTTTTTGTTTTTTTTGTTTTTTTTTCCGATTTTATGGAAAAGTAGTGTTTTCGTTCTTTGAATTTTTTTTAGGCTAAATTACAGAAAACCCCCCTGTCATATTCCGTTTTTCCATTTTACCCCCTGTCATTTAAAAGTCGACAACCTGCCCCCTCGTAATTACCGAATTGTGCAATAACCCCCCGTCGTTAGTTGACCGTCAGTTTTTTTGAAAATATATTTTTATATATCAAAAATACCTTTGGAAAATATTCCCTAAAAAAAAAAAAAAAAAAAAAAAAAGACGACTTCGAAAAAAAAAAAAAAACTTCGAAAAGAAAAAAGGGGAGGGCATTTTCGTCATTTTACCATTTCTGTCAACGTCGTTGCTCCCTGAAGACAATTCGGTAATTACGAGGGGGCAGGTTGTCGACTTTTAAATAACAGGGGTAAAGTGAAAAAGCGGGATATGACAGGGGGGTTTTCTGTAATTTAGCCTTTTTTTTATCTGGAAAGCGAAAACTGTGGAAAATAGTTTTCCATGCTTTTCTGAGGAACCAAACAAAACACCCTCTGAGCATGATTATGGTGAATACATGAAGATAGTTTGCCGATTATTTGATCTTGAAAAATTGAAAGATTTTCTTCTTGTCTCATTGGCGAATATCACCTGCGCATCGTTCTTTTTTGCTTCAAATTTTTACATTTTTGAGCAATAACAGGTATTATTTATATGCTGCAGGAACAAACAGACGCCGAGATAAAGCAGTTTCGGAAGAGCCTAAACTTCAAAGCAACCCCTATGCCTTCCTTTTATCGCGGAGCTGCTCCGAGAACTCCCGGTGCCAAAAAGGTATCTTTCTATTATCAAAATTTACGCAACCTACAAGAAAATCCTCACTTTACCCCTTACCCCTTCGCGGAAGTGGAGTTTGGACAAAGTGGTTGTTAGGAAAATAATCGCACTAAATCTGTTTGTGATTAAATTATCTAACTAGTTTATGTTTAAATTTGAATAACAGAACTTACCTTTAATCGCTATGAAAATTCTAGAAATTGTAGATAAAAATAAACCGAAATAAAATTGATCCGGAAGCGTGCGAGGCACTGCCCTAAGGCGTATTTTCGTCCTTTGTGCGGATTAATCGGAGATACCATCCCAAGGTACGACCGGAATTCCCCTTCCTACGAGCACGACCGCGGAAGAGGTTGACGAAGTTTCTTTCAACACCCGATAGTAAAACAATATAAGAAAATGAAATCGAACTAAGAATCAATTGCTTGTGTATGTGTATGAGTGTGTGTATATATATTTGTAAACATGTATACAACACTATATATATAGGTGTAAGGTGAATGTTGTCCAACATTCACATCACCATGATGAGAGCAATTAAAGCTCACATTGAGTGCAAAAAAAATTCAAAATTAATTAGAAAATTAATAAGAATTAATGATAATAAATGAGAATCAATATAATTAAATAAATTAAAATTAATAATAAATTAATAAAAATGATTATTGACGGTTTTAGAAATTTTGAATATTATTCTAACAGTGGTATTATCAAAATTTACGCCACCCTCATTTAACCACTCGATTAACAAGAAAAGTTAGTACAAAGCAGCACTAATGAAAAAAACCGAGAAAAGGAGTTTTCCACGGAAAACTTTTTTCTCACAAAACTTTTTTTTTTTCCATACTTTTCCGAGAAACCAAGCAGCGCTGATCTGCTTTCGACTGCGATAACTGCTATTTACTAACATTTGATTAGTTGTATATTAATTTCTTTTCGGGACAGATACTGATTTGAAACTTCCCAATTGAATTTTTCGTTTCAGCAACTAACTACATTATGAACCTCAGGCGGCTGCAACGCCGAGAAGTACAACCCCCGGAACAAAACCTTCACCCCGGGACAAATCCGCGCCGCATCCACAAGTGGCAGGTAAAGAAAGATCTTCAAATGGTGAACCTATTGTCGATGTGAAGAGGAGAGGGAAGTTAGCTGAGTGAGGAGAAGCAGCGATAGCGGCGATCTCGCCGTCCCAGTCCTCGCCGTCAACCATTTTTCTAGAGGTTTTTCGCATGCATACTACCCCGCGAGGTGCGTATTTGTGCTCGTAACTCTAAAAATGTTGTTTTTTCGCATGCAAATACCAACTTCGCGGGGTTTGAATGTGTATGCGAAAAAGATAGAGGGAATAAAAGAGAGAGATTCTTAGTCATATTATTTGTAGCCAGAATAGAGAGAATACAAGTAGAGCTGATCATGTGCAGGTGTTGTGTTTGTATCTTTTTCTCATCCTGAATCAAAACTCTTTTCTTAAGATCTTTTAAACCTCTCATCATCATCTTTTCAGTACAAGATTTTAAGTATCCATCGGCACGTGCCGTATCTACCGTGCCGTACCGTGCCAATAAGATACCGGCACGATACAGCTCCCGTGCCGATGACACAGTTCAAAATCTTTTTTTTTTTAAATTATTAAGTAATTTTCTTAATAAAGTTCAAAATATTTAATAAAGATACATAATAAGTAATTAAAAAATTTTATTACTAAAAAAATTAAATATTTTATGCCATTATGTGTCGGCACGCATGTATTTTTTGTGACTGGCACTCATCGGCACGGCTCGGCACGTACCGTATCGGTAAGTTTTCGGCACGACTTCGTGCCACGACACTTAAATCCTTGTTTTAGTATCTGTGGCTGCTTCTTCAAAAGCTCTGCTCTTTTTCTTAGAACCCAATTCTGCGGATTTTTCGCGCTGATCTGCACTGATTGTATTAATTTTAGGGGCTTTTATCTACTGGAAAATTCGAGAAAAATACTGAGAAATATGTTTTCATGGATATTGAACATATCAAGTGAGCTAGCAGTGGGGATGCAAATGGATTCGGGTTGGTGGAGTTTTTGACTCGATCCGTTCTGATTGGAATGTTAAGTAGGAAATTAAATTTCGTCTCGAATCTGCTCTGGGAGAAGTTTTTGTTTTTGATTCGTTAAAAATTCGTCAAAATTTTGATCTTTTGGCTTTAACTTATTTGATTTAGAGCTCTCCCCAAACTACTTATTTTTTGATATCTAATTTACTATAATTATTACTAATTTGACCAAATTTTAAGGCATTATTTGGTTGGGGTACAAAGGGGATATCCCCCCTTTGTACCCAAACATTATTGAACAAGCCATTCCGGGATAAAGTGGATTTGTCCCGGTACAAGCCTATTCTAACCCACTCCCCCCGAACAAGTATTCCCCTCTTTTGGTTCTCTCTCCTCTCTTTTGCCCCTGTTCCCAATCTGAAGCTCATCTTCTCATCTCCTCTTCTCCCTCTCCCATCTCCTCTTCTCCCGTCTCCCGACGGCGCCATCATGAGCAAGCAGGTGTACGGCAACGGCGGCTCCGGTGCGCAATCCTCCTCTTCATGCCCCCCTTGGGCCGCCTCGGCGCGACCTCGAGGGGCGCCACGCACGGCACGTAGAGGTCCCGGAAAGCCAGATCCACCACCAGGATCGGCTGATCGAGGCCATACCAAGCCGAGATGAGGTGGTCATCGTCGTCGAGGTTGTCGTCCGCGGCGGTGGGTTGCTTCGCGGCGAGATCGATCCCCTACGCTGCCGCAATCTCGACGGCGGAGGGGCACCCGGTGAAGCCCTCGACGGGGACCTTCGTGGCCGCGGGACCGCCTCCGCCGCCGCAGGCCCAGTCGCAGTCGGAGCAGAGGGAGAGGGTGTCGCCGGCGCCGAAGAAGAAGGCAGCGGCGGGGCGGGAGTCGCAGCCGGCGCAGAGCGGCGAGCGCACGTGCTTGCGGGAGAGGGCGTTGGCGGCGTGGCCGTGGCGGTCGCACGCCACGCAGAGCCGCGCGGCGTCGGCGTAGCAGTGGAGCGCCGCCTCCGCATCGCTGCAGTAGTCACACGGCTGCGGCGGCCGCCTCCCAGTCGCAGCAGCAGCAGCTCCGACGTCCCCCGCCTTCTCCATCGCAGTCAAAGGCCCTCCAAAAACCCAAACCCTAACCCTAATCCTAATCCAAATCCTAATCCTAATCCTAATCCTAATCCTAACCCTAATCAAAATTTTACAAGTAAAATTAATTAACACTAATTTTAACACTAATTAACACTAAATATTAATTTTTTAAAATTAAATATCTTACCAGGAAAATTAATTAAAATTTTTAAATAACATTTAATTTAATAATTTAGATATATTATAATGAATATTTAAATAACACAAATTAACAGTAAGTAACACTAATTTTTAATTTTTTAAATATTTATATCTTATCCGGAAAAATTATTCTTCGCCGCCGGCTAAAAAAACCTCTCCCCCGTACCGCATCCTCGTTCCGAACGCAAAATAAATATTTTACAAGTAAAATTAATTAATACTAATTTAAACACTAATTAACACTAAATATTGATTTTTTAAAATTAAATATCTTACCAGAAAAATTAATTAAAATTTTAATATAATATTAATTATTTTTTACATATAAATAATTAACACTAATTTTATATATTATCTAATTAATTACATAATATATATTACAATTATTATATTTAAAAAGTTATAATACAATATTTATTTATCAAATTTTAATACATATAAAAAAATAAAGGTATTTTCGTCTTTTTACTCAAAAGTCAACCATTTATCCCTCTTATTCTTCAATCCCAACCAAACACTATTTTTCTTATACCGGTACTAACCTATATCCCAACCAAACACTATTTTCATTTATCCTACCTTATACTCAACTTTATATTTATACCTGGTACTACTAATTCACACTAATTCCCGAACCAAACGATACCTAAAAATTTAATTCTTTTTAATAGATAAAATTAAAATAATTAACCGCGAATTGCCTACCAGAGCCAGTAAATTTTAATAAAATTTTTAAAAAATGACTAGGATAAATCAATTGCAAACAAATTTTAAAGCCAAGGGGTTTTTTCAGAACTTTTTGAAGTTGAGGGGGATTCATACATTTTCACCTATTGTAATGGAAAATGCTAATGTAATTGAGGAGTTAAAAAAAAAAAAAAAACAAAAAAAAAAACAAAACAAAAACAAAAACAAAAAGGATTAATTGCATACGTGTCGCTGCAAATATGTCGAATTGCAAATATATTCCTGCAAAATTTAACTTTTCATATTTATCCTTTCAAAAATCCACCGTTATTCAAATATGCCCCTACCGTTCATCTCTGTTAAAAAAGTTAATTTAACCCTAAGTTAAATGCTTAACCTTGGTTAGATTAAAAATTGAATTTACATATTTACCCTTTCCATATAATACCTCAAAAAAAAAAAAAAAAAAAAAAAAAAAAGGAAAAAAAAGAATGATTTTGATGATAGAATTTTATGATTTTGGAAAGGAGCATTTTTGTAACAAGTATAATGATATTGCTTTTGGAGGGATATATTGTAAGGAGGCAAAAAAGTCATTTTACATCGAATCCGTTAAAAAATAAACAGATTCCAAACGGCGATTAACCAGAGAGGCATATTTGAAAATTTTTGAATTTTGAAGGGATAAATATGAAAAGTTGAATTTTACAAGGATATATTTATAATTCGACATATTTGTAGGAACATGTATGCAATTAATCCAAACAAAAAACGTTTTTTAACCTTTTTGCTCCGACCATATATATATATATATATATAATGATGCTCTCCCCGTTCTTGCTAAAACCCTAATCCTAAAATCCCTACACTCCTCAAAACCTCTCTCTCTCTCTCTCTCTTCGTCCCATGACCCTCCTCGACTCCATCGCCGCCGCCGCCGCCGCCGTCGCCGAGATGGCGCCGGCGACGGCGAGGACCTCTCCGCCGTCTCCGAATTCCCCATCGTCCTCAACCCCGACAACATCATCCCCCGCCTCGCGCCCCTTCCCCAAACCCCAATGGCGACGCCTCCCTCATCAAGCGCGTCTCCGGGTGGCGCATCTCCCCCTCCGACGCCGACCTCGCCGACCGCTCCGCCCACCTCGCCAAAACCCTCGCCCGCAAGCTCGGCAACCCCAGATTCCCTCGACCGCGCCGAGTTCCTCCGCCTCCTCGCCTCGTTCCTCGCCCGCTGCGCCGAAAGGATCGCCTTTCCCTCCAATCCGAGCCCTCGGCGACTCTCGGCGAGGCTTTCGTGCGCTCGGGTGTCGGAAAATTAGGGTTTTTGATCGGGGCGGGAGCTCGCCGGTCTCATCGCCGAATCCTGCGTTGTTCTCGATCTGTGGGGGGTTTTGGAAACCCTAATTTCGAATGGTCCTCTTGGGGCATCTCAATTCGGTTAATTTTGGTCGAGAAGCTCGTCGAGAAGAATCAATCGGAGCTCCTCACTCTCTATGCTAAGCACGCTTCGGACCTTCGATCGTCGGAGCTCATTGCATTATTGGGGTATTTCCTATCTCCCTCTGAGGATTCCTATGAAACTATGATTGGGATGAGGAACAAATTGCAAAAGGAGGCTCTTTTAGCCATCGAGAAGGCGACTACGCAAATCGGATTTGCCTAAAAAGGTATCGAATTTGGCTAGAGACGCTTCCGTTTGTTCTAATGATCGCCCACGACGGGTTCTCGGCTCCCGAAGTTTGCTTACATTACGTGTTCGGATCGTCTACCATCGACGGGCTCGTGATGTCTACGGCAATCTCACGGCTCGATGGCCCTCAAATTCTAATTTTGATTAGTTTATTGTACGAAGTGGCTGGAGAGTACAAGAAGTTTCCGGATGCAGGGCCGTGCCCTTCGGCGGGGGCTGTGTTGGGGTTGAGCGTATGCGAGAGTATTCCTTCGCTTGAGAGCGTTGTGAGGGTTCTAGGGCTGGTTTTGGATGTGCATTTCTCGTATTCGGTATTGAATTCGGAGTTCCACGATGAGGCGAGAGCTTTGGAGGAAAAAGTTAGCTCTTGGCGATGGAAGCGGATTTGTGTTGTTCGTTGGATGAGGTTATCAAGCACTTGCAAGCAGAAGCAAGTAGGGAAAGAGGCTTCTAACTCGACTTGTGTCGGAGCTTATTCTACATGGGTAATGATTATTTCTTTGAATGAAATAGTTTTTCTTCTATTACTTGTGCTCGTGTCGTATATCATTTCTAGTATATTTGCATTTTTTTGTCGAATCCCAATTTTACATTAGCACTCTAGCTTCTTCTCACTATGCTAGGTGATATGTTTACTTACGTCGCCTTCGCCATGCAAATGAAGCGAGTGCTTTAATGGTAACAAGTTAGCGCCTTCTCGGTTAATCTTTTTGCTTAATTCCATTTATGCATCCGCTAATGATTTTAGTTGTAGTAAAAGCTTGAGTAAAAGATGAGGTATCATACGAATAGTGAACGGATATCTACAAGCATGTAACAGGAATTTGGTAAAACTCTGGAAAGATATAATGTGTTGGCTATTAATTTATGGGTTAGAAATAGGTCCAACTTCCTGTTCCGTGACAATAGGCTCATGTGATTAATAAATTGAGTTGGGTGAGCTAATAGTTGAGTGGGGCTGCGGTTTATAATAGACTTAACGGTAAGAGGCCGGCCCAACAATAGACCCAACGTCCAGGTGGGCTGAGTCCGGTCGAGACCTATGGGTGCTGTGTCTGTATACTTTAAGTGAATTGGTTGCATATTTCTAACAATTCGAGCTTTTGGGATCTTAATGATCCGACATAATGGAGTATGTGATGAAACTTGTTAATATACCGTGGAGCATTTGAAGAAGATCGAGTAGAGCACCGATTTGAAAGAATAGTTTAATCTGAGCTGAAGGTGCCATAAGATGAAAGAGCTGACCAAAAGATTGGTTGCATTAGTAAGAAAAAGTTTCTAACAGCCTGATACTGTTGTCAAAGTCTTTAGTTAACGATCGGGAAACACCCTATCATGTGTTTGAAGTTACTAATTAGTGTAAGCTCAATCTGGAAATCGTGACCGAGCATCTCATTTGTAGTGAAAGCTTCGATTGCTAAATTGAATCTTCTTCTGTGCAAATTATGGTCCGTTAACGTACACCGTTCTCAAATGCTTACTATGTATATGAAACTCCATAATCGCAAGATCGTATCATCTCAAAGGAACATTTGATTTAGGCTCTCTCTCTTATACGTCGAACATTTAGTTTTCAAATCTGTATGACATTTAGAAAGTGGCTGTTCCTGGCATGGTATGCATCTTACTGCTATCTTATTCGTTGAAGTGATAGTGTAGGTCCATTTCCCCCGCCGTGTTTAACTTCGTTGGATCAGTGACATAGGACAACTTAGAAATACTAAGATAGTAAGATGCAGCTCAGGATTGGGAGGCGACAAGAAGTAATAGGTTTCAACAATGTAACAACACTCTTGGGAGCCAAAAACAATAGATTTTTCGCGCTTCCGCAGCAGCGACTAGGTTAGGTCATACTACTGTTTTGTTATGCTTTCTTCTGTTTCCTTTGCATTTGATCATGAATGGTGAGGTAGCTGCAGGCATACTAACTTGAAATGATGAAGTCGCGTAGATATTTGATCTTGAAGTCGCGTAGTCATAATTTCAAAGAGAGTTTTTTTTTTTGCTTCTGATGTCTGCGAACCCTTTCATCAAATCTTTCTGGTTTCTGATATATTCAATGATCAAGAAATTCACACCTTTGATGTAAAATCTTCTGCCACTTTTGCTCCTCAAAGTTTTAATATTTGACTCAAGAACTTTTTAGATTTTTCCAGTTACATGGTGTGTTGCTAATGTTTATGATATAATAACGTATTATTGCCGCATCATCTGCAGATCAGTATTAACCCAACTAATTGAAAATTAAAGTTGAGGGCCAAAAGTAGAATGTAGTCAATGTTTTAAACTTAATGCAGAACAATAATTTTGTTGAGTTTCAAACTGATGATGATGATGATTTCTTGTGCTAATGTTGACCTCAAAATCTCCTATTTTCTTGTAATATATAAGTTTGTAATAGGGCAATGAATCATCATCATACATTTAACAATGCTCAACAACTGTATCCAGGTGCAACTACACTTTGAAATTCGTGCTGATCCCCCCATGTGCACCCATGAGTTGTAGTACATGGTCAAAAGTGTGCATGAAAAGGTGCAAGTAAAGGTGTGCATTTCCCATCTACAAGCAATTGAATTGTGTATCTGAAAGGTAAAATTGCATTGAGACCCTCTCAACTATAGCATATTTTGGGTACAGCTTCCTGTAAACATATCAAATAGCAGATATGTCCCTACAAAGTTTAATTTTTTATATTTATTCTTTCAAAAGTTTAAAGTTATTCATATATGTTCGTCTAGTTTGTTACGGTTAGTTTACTGTTTAATTTTTAACATAAGTGAAATATCAATTTTGTCCTTGCAAATATGTTTCTCTAAAAGTTTTAACGGTTAAAAAATATATCTATGATTAAGTGATATTTTAAAAGTAAAAAAGTAAATTTATCTCACTCACTAATCAAGGTTAAGTATTTAATATATTGTCAACTATATTAGTTTAGAATTTTTGAAGGGACAAATGAAATGTTAAACTTTATAGGAATATATCTGTTATTCAATATTTTTATATGAAGTTGTATGAAATTAATTCTATTCTGAAATAGTTATTTTAATTTTTTTTTTTATTTTTATTTTTATTGAGGTCTCTTCAATTATTTTTTTTTCATGTTTTATACTCAATTACTTGAGTTAAAAATTTTATTAGAATTTCCCATTAAAGTTAATAAATTTTAAAAAATTAGAAATTAGAAGGGCTGAGTAAAAAAAAAAAAATAGCTGAGGGGTCTCTATATATTTTTACCTATAAAAATAGAAAATACTAAATGTATATTTCTAATTGGGTGTATATTTTACATTTCTTTTAAAATGGGATAAATTTTATTGATCATTTCGAAGTGGCTGTAGAGTTGTATATAGTATACAACAATGGAACTTCCACTTTTCAAACTTGTACAATACCTTTCATTTTTATTACAATTAAAGAAGAGTATAATTAAAAAGAAAAAAAAAAAATGTACCCACCTTTTTCTCAATGAAAGAAGCACTAACAAACTAAAAACTAAAGTCTCAATCACAATAATTTATCATTTTATTCAACAAATGATAAACGGTGTATATAATTTGTCAGTACGTCCGTCACTCAATTACGAGTAATAAACACAGAATACTAAAATAGAATCAACCCGTAAAAACGGCGAGGAAGATCGCCGCCGTCGATCTGCTTAGAATGCGGTTTGTCGTAACTCGACCCGACGAAGGCGGAGTTTGATAGTACCAGGGAACCAGGCAGAATAGGTTAGGAGGAGGGGGCGCGGGAACATACTCGAGGGAGGGGTGTAATACGGAAATATTCTGGTGGAACTCGATAGAAGCCCTCGGGCACGCCCGGTGGAGTAGGCGGGTAACCGTAAAACAGGCTCTGTCGGGGCTGACGGAGGTGGCGGAGGGCATTCGTGCCGCTGACACGGCCGGGGGCAGGCGGGGTAGGGGACATTCTACAGGTAAGTCTTCCCCTGATCTAGCACAGAAGGTAGTGAATCAGGACAGACAGTAGGAGATGCTGCAAAGGCCATGAGAGAGAAAGAGAGAGAGAGAGATAGTTGGAGGGTGGTAGCAATTGTCTTAATAATGAATTGGATGTCAGGGGATGTATAATTGTTCAAAA
>JAQNDB010004923.1:0-21648 GCA_029204045.2 Tillandsia leiboldiana | reverse complement strand
TTCAAAAGACCTATGTTGATTTATTTAGTCAATTGCCAGTGGCGAGGAGTTGCACGTTTTACGAGAGACAAAAAGGCTATTTCCAATCCGGACATGATCTTGGAAATCCGAGTTGACCGTGTGCGATCGTTCTCGTCGAACTGAGCGAGATTCATATTCAGCACTTTTCGATCTGACGGTTCGGATCTTCCAGAAAACCGATGAAGAAGCAGTGAAATAAACGCAACCATTGTAACAGTGCCTGTGCACCTTGTCACTTAAGTGGCCACTGTAATGAACAGTAAACCACAATTTTGGGACTACGGCGGTTTAAAACACGCTGCCACTATTTCACGTTCGGAACCCAAACATAGTGATTCGTAGTCGTTTGATCCGTTTCGACGTTCTGAACACAATGGCACTGACGAATTTCCGTTCTCGGCGACCCTAGGCATCGTGACTCGTGCCGAAACTGTATAATTTACAGTATAGGATGAATTTAAAAATTCTGGAGCGAATTTTTGAACGAACCAAATCGCTGCCTGATAGGTTTCGTCGGACGTGTGATAGTTTCTTCCACTGCCACGGCGCTGGCGGTGTCATTTTTTCAGTTTGACAGTCCGGTCCTCCGGTGTCTCGAAAAGCGTGAAATACGGCTAAAATACAGCTTTTGCACAATTGGTCCCGAGTTTTGTTGCCTAGGAAGCGTGCCACTCATGGGGAGAGGGACCTAGATGTGAACAAAAGCCACTGGTGAGGGGTCTGAACCCAAAATACCAAGTGTAGAGGGACTACCTTGTAATTGTAGTAAAACCCTATATAACTACAACCTACTCGAGCTAGGGTTCCAAGGAACCAAAACCCAGAGCTCTACCTATCCGCACTCCCAACCTCCCTCCTCCTCTCCGCCCGGTTTCCCGGAGCTCCCCGCACCGGCCGCCGCCTCCAGCGCGGAGAGAGAGAAGCAAGGACCACCTTGTTTCGGGTGGTTGAGGAGGGGTGTATCGGGAGGGTCCTAGACAAACCCGACGGATCTGAGGACTCCTCTGTGGGAGGCGCACCCGAGCCGGAGAGGTGACGTACCCCATCGCCACCGAGCGCGCCGCGGCCACACCTTCTTCTCCAAACATTCCGGCGAGGTTAGTTCTTGGGAAACTTGTTTCTAAATCGCCCATTGACCATAGCATAGTGGTAAACAATCCGAGTGGGACACACCACTTCACCAGTTGCAGCCCGAGACCCCCCGCGCACGGGCGCCCGCTCGATCGCCGGCGGGAGCAACTGTAGCCCAAAACCATCATTCTGGCGACCTCGGCGCCGCCGGCCGGCATCCGAACCCGGTCAAGCTACCATGAGATCAGACCGTTGTCGTGTCTCCCGTCGACTGAAACCCCACCACCAAAGCTTGGACGATCGGATCGAGATCGGGACCGCCGTGCGAGCGTGCCATAGATTCGGGGTTTTTCCAACCCGGCGACCGATC
Source organism: Tillandsia leiboldiana (assembly GCA_029204045.2). Lineage (NCBI taxonomy): Eukaryota > Viridiplantae > Streptophyta > Magnoliopsida > Poales > Bromeliaceae > Tillandsia > Tillandsia leiboldiana. The sequence goes on along the minus strand of JAQNDB010004923.1, from coordinate 20,186 downwards.
ACCGCCGGTACCGGCGCCGCGCTGCCTCCCACCGAGCGGCCAAACCCACCAGAGGGACTCCTGGAGCCAAGTGGGGCCTTTTGGTCCAAGTTGGCAACGGGCCGGAGCACGGCGGCCTGGAGGTGGAAACGCCATTAACGGCCAACTCACGCTTCAACCGAGCTTCGCCGCCGCGCCCCGCCGGCGATCCCGGCACCGGGAAACTGCCCAGGTGAGCTTCTGAACCTTCTAGACACATTCCAACATCTTGCATGGCGTTTTGACGTCGGGTTCTCGATCCCCAGACTTGCCACCCGATTGGCCTCGGATCTACCTCCGGCGATCCCCGGCGCCTAGGGCTACGACCACCACCACAGGTGAGACCTGGATGCCACTCTTGAGCTTCCCATCATTTGGTTTAGGCCTGGGGAACCCTGCAACTCGGTTTCATACTGGCACCCGAGGTACCCACTTGGGTTGGGTCTCCCCCGGCCGCGCGCCTCCGGCCGCGGGGGCTCGCCCCCACATGGGCCCCAAACATGGTCGGACACCCCTTGACTGATGCTCCTCTTGGAATCAGGTCTGCACCTGTGCTGCTCAAGGTTGCCCCAAACCGAGCCTTGGCATTTGGTGGTGCTGCTTCGGCCATACTCCGGCGGGTTTCCGGCAAGCCTCAGGTGAGCCCACTGTCTACACCCCCTACTGAGTACCATGCTCCTCTTAGATCACCTTTGATCAAGTTTGTATTAGGTTGCCACATAGTTGTATATTGAACACTAAAGATTATGGGCCAACTTGTAGATGGGCCTGGTCTCGGCCCAAATGTTGTGAGCATGGCCTCCGTCTCGTCGTAACAAACGCGCTGAAAGTTACGGCGCAGCTTTTGGACTCCCGGATTTTGAGAACGAGACGAAACATCGGATTAATGCAATAACTTTGGGCAAATTAAAATACATTTTGGACTAAAATGCGATTCGGACTTGCTGGCTGACCTTAGACAGCGTTTACACGCCTACTAGGCACTGTTAAGTTCAGTGGTCCTCATTGATCGAGAGTTAGATTCTGTGCGGTAAATCGGCAATTTTGCCCCGTATAAACACGCCGTTACTGTCGTGTCGTCGGGACGGGTATATGTGAGTCTAGTTCTGACTACAGTCTCTGTTCAGGGCCCAGCAGTTCAGCACCAGCCTCCGGTAGTCTAGCGGGAGTTCGGGATCGGCCTTCATTCAGGTGGGTTTTATTTCCTTGGTTCTAGCATCTAACTCTATCATATTGGACGGGTCAATTCCTAAGTCTACTGGGGTTAAATATTGATGGGTGATGGCTTATGCATGTTAATGGGTTTCGTCATAATGTTTAGCGCCGGTCTTCCGACGGTCGTTTTCCTTTGGATTATACATGATAGCGGTTACTTTCGGATCGCATATGTTACGGTTTTACTTTGAGCATACATGTTGCCGTTTTGCTTTGTTATATATATTATGATGCTGACATGATGATGGTTATGGTTACCTGGCTCGAGGCTGTCACACGCGCACAGGCACCGCGGTTTGGCCACCGCAAAAGGGTGCGCTTTTCCCGGAAAAGTGTTCTATGACCCGTGTATAACCCACGAGGTGACGTAGTGGGGCCCCTTATTAGTGGTGGGGTTGAGACGCCGAGGTGCGAGCGTGCGACCCCTCGTTTAGTTGTCCGGCGTGGTCGGGTTTCTGCAGAGGTACGGTGCGGGCCGTCGGTTTAGCTGTCCGACGTGCCCGGGTATGACAGGATGCAGGTGTACAGGTTGCCTTTCCTCCTTGGGAGGATGGTTGCTCCAGTTGTCTTCACGGTTTTGTTTTACTATATTCTCCGCCTTACTAGTTCTGCGTCACTGACATCCCACTTCGTGACAGGGTCCAGACGGGGAGAGAGGTAGGCGGTGGTGAGGACGGGACAGGAGCAGCTGGGTCGCTGGGGGACCCCTGGACTGTATTTATTCTTTTATTCTCGCTTTTCATTACTCTGTAGTTATGTGAGTGGTTCGCGATACCCTCGTGGGGTCGGCATGGATGTCGGTACGGGCTACATTTAGTGCCCCTGGTGCAATATTTTTCCCTTTTATTTCTATCGGCCATTTAAAAACCAAAAAAAAAAGGCAGAAGCCAAAGAAAGATTGCGAAAACCGTCTTTAAAAACTTGGTGTCCGGGTGGGCACCGCTTTCAAACCTTGTGGATTTATGCTGATTTTGAAAACTAGCTTTCAAAACGTAAGCGCCGGGTAGGCGCCCTTTCAAACTTGGGATTTATCCTTTCCAAAACGATCGGCCATGTGATCTTCTTTTATCAGTTTAGAATGCTGGTTGGTTATGTATGATTGTTGTGATTGATTGGTTTGCGCACGATTAGAACATGTACCGAACGCTACGCCGTGCATGTACAGGGGAGACTCTGCCCGTTTGCAGAGTGACCATGTATGTGTGGCGGGTCTGGGCACGTGCCGGGGAAGAGGGGTTCTTCTTTTAAAAAACAAAAAAAAATTTACACATCAAATATTCAACTTTTACGAATCGTTCCGCTAAAACAAAACCCCCGGGGCGTGACAGATTAAATGGTATCAGAGAGTTCTTTCAATCACAACAGTTAGTGCCGACATCCGTGGACAACCCTCACATGCCTACATACGAATGAAATGGGTAGGGCATAGGACTGTAGAACGTGAGTGACCGAGGGGGGGGAAAATGTTGAGTCCTTTCTCTCACTTTATGGTTGTTGTTAGTAGGGTAGTCTAAAGTTGACTCTTGTGATGTGTGACAGACAGGGCCCGTACTAGATCATCGGCCGGGGACACAGAGTCAGAGTCCGAGTCCTTTCCCTCGCTAAGAGGTGCGATGTACCGTTGATGATTAGCAAAGACTAAAGCCGACCTTCTTTGTGTGCATACAGATCGAGGGCCGACTCAGCCAGCAACCGACGACGGAAATGGACATCGGCGACGAAGCCAATCGCCTGCTCCGCAACCAGCTGCGCGACGTGGCTGGGCAACTGCTGACTCTCGCGGAGCGCCTGAACATGCTGACACAGGAACTCGAGGGCGTCGACCGGTTCCGGGGCGGCAGCAGAAGCGTTGCCCCTCCCGGGATGCCACCGACGGGCCCTCCCGCCGTCCAGGAGGCTACTAACCTGACCGTGCACGCCAACGCAGAGTGCGCCCGGCAGGAATGCTCTTACCCCGAGTCGGCCGGGGACCCCCATCGGAGGGGCCGGGCGAGCAAACGCCCGAGAGCCGGGCAGACCCTCGGGCAGACGACGGAGGAGAGACCTAGGCCGCAGAAACCGTGCGTCATATGCGGCAACGCACACCTCATGACGAGCTGCCCGTGGCGGGACGGACACTGTTTCCGATGTGGCAGGCCGGGCCACACGCGTTATGAGTGCCCCCTGAAGCCGTCTGTCAGAAGACCCCCGGCGCCGCGGCATGACGAGCCCAAGGGAACCGCCGCCTCCACCCCTCAAGGGGCACCGACCCAGAGAGCCGACCTAATCCACGCCCGACGCAAGCACCGAAGGTCGAACGAGGGCTTAAGGGGAGCGCGCACGTGCAACCGGGATCCTGCGTCATCTGCAAGGGCGCGCACCCAGTGACGGAATGCACTTGGAGGTACCACTATTGTAACCGGTGCGGCTTGCCAGATCACAATCACCTCTCCTGCCCCCAAGGGCCCACCCCCGCCTCTGCCGCCGTGCCACCACCGCCAAGAGGGACAGAGAGCGCGGCGGCCCCCGTGCAGACAAAGAACCCGCCCGACGACCAACGATGCGCGGATTCTTTAGACAGCAAACCCCCTCCCCAACACGCGGTGCGACGCTGGCCCAAGGATTGTGGGCGGACCCCCCCGGCCGCCCCGGTAGACGACGCGTCGTCCCGAAATAGGGAATGACAGGTACTATTTCATTTTATTTTTCTATATTTTTCCTTGTTGCCTTCCCTTCCCTTGGCTATATAGAAGCACCGTTTGGGCCGGAGCAACCCGACCCTACCAGACCCTTGCGAGCCCCCCTGCCTTTAGCTCTACCTTTCGTTTCGTCGACTGTTCCGGTCTAGTGTGCTTACGGGCGAGGAAGCAGATCTAACCTTAGCAATTTGCACACCGGTACGTGAATTGCACAGTCTCCGATGCACGAATTTCCGCCTTCCCGGTCCGATACCTGGGTATTTGGTTAGGAGCGAGCCCTAGGGTGACTTGCGTTCACGAGAGAGCGCAGGGTATTGGCATAATGGGTTGGAGCCCCGAGTGTGTTTCACACAGTTGAGTCTCGTTGTTTCGGTTATTAGTCGTACGCACTCTGATTTTTGGGATCATTGTTAGTGCAGGGTTGGCCGCGGCCAGGGTTTCGGCTGTGGGCTTGATGTTTCAATGGATCCAGAGTGCTCGGATCAGTTACGGTGGTTAAGGGTTAAATCACTGTTCTCTTCGTAATCGTCCAGCTGATGGCACAGCAGTAGATGACTGCTATTGTTGCACTAGCCTCACAGTTTGCTTAGGGGTTGAACAAGTTGCCGACCTTTCAGTGTCTCCGTGTCTTATTTCGTTGGCCTATGGGCCCGATAGTAACCCTGTTTGGGGGCGGATGCAAATTGACCCCACCTTTTGCTCAGATTTTGTGGATCGACGTGGACTCGCCTATGTGTTAGTCATGGTGATGGTTGTGACCACGAGGTGGTAGTAATCCTTGATAAAGGTTATGTTTTTAGCACTGAGATCGTGTTGGGAGGTATGTGATACACCTTCCGATAGGAGTTACGTCCCCAACTAGTTGTTGGCGACGGATCTATGGTATTTCGCTGTTCCTTTTTGGTAAGCACGTTGGCGGCAGGCAACGGACTGTCGAAAGAACTGAGGAAATACTCTGCCCTGTAATGGGGAGTATCAGATTGGGTCTAAATTAGTAGCCTGAGAGTTGTAGATACCTTGCGACTGACTTGTAGCCCTCGATTAAACTTTTTGAGCATTTTCATAGAGTATGACTTCAGGATGTAAGCTTCGGGAATGAAACTCCTTTAAGTTGTAAGTTTCGGGGACGAAACTTCTTTTAAGTTGTAAGTGATGTAAGAACTCGAAATATTTTATTTTTAATAAATAGTCGAAAAGGTGAAAATTTTGACCCGGTTTTGATTTCAAAAGACCTATGTTGATTTATTTAGTCAATTGCCAGTGTGCGAGTTGCACGTTTTACGAGACAAAAAGGCTACTTTCCAATCCGGACATGATCTTGGAAATCCGAGTTGACCGTTGCGATCGTCTCGTCGAACTGAGCGAGATTCATATTCAGCACTTTTCGATCTGACGGTCGGATCTTCCAGAAACCGATGAAGAAGCAAGTGAATAAACGCAACCATTGTAACAGTGCCTGTGCACAGTGTCACTTAAGTGGCCACTGTAGATGAACAGTAAACCCCAATTTTGGGACTACGGCGGTTACAACGCTGACTATTTCACTGTTCGGAACCCAAACATAGTGATTCAGGTAGTCGTTTTGATCCGTTTCGACGTTCTGAACACAATGGCACTGACGGAATTTCCGTCTGGCGACCCTAAGGCATCGTGACGCGTGCCGAACTGTATAATTTACAGTATAGGATGGAATTTAAAAATTCTGGAGCGAAATTTGAACGAACCAAAATCGCTGCCTGATAGGTTTCGTCGAGCCGGACGTCGTGGCGGTGTCAGATTTTCAGTTTGACCGTCCGGTTGTCTCGAAAAAGCGTGAAATACGGCTAAAATACAGCTTTTTGCACAATGGTCCCTAGTTTTGTTGCCTCGGAAAGCGTGCCACTCATGGGAGAGGGACCTAGATGTGAACAAAAGCCACGGTGAGGGGTCTGAACCCAAAATACCAAGTGTAGAGGGACTACCTTGTAATTGTAGTAAAACCCTATATAACTACACCTACTCGAGCTAGGGTTCCAAGGAACCCTAAAACCCCGAGCTCTACCCTAGCCGCACTCCCAACCTCCCTCCTCCTCTCCGCCGAGTTTCCCGGAGCTCCCCGCACCGGCCGCCGCCTCCAGCCGCCGGAGAGAGAGAAGCAAGGACCACCTTGTTCTCGGGTGGTTGAGGAGGGGTGTACTCGGGAGGGTCCTAGACAACCCAGACCGGATCTGAGGACTCCTCTGGGAGGCCGCACCCGAGCCGGAGAGGTGCCGACCCCATCGCCACCGAGCGCCGCCGCGGCCACCACCCTTCTTCTCCAAACATTCCGGCGAGGTAAGTTCTTGGGAAACTTTGTTTCTAAATCGCCCATGGACCATAGCATAGTGGTTATAACACCGAGGGGACCTTCCAGTTGCAGCCCGAGCCACGGCCGCCGCCCCGATCGCCGGCGGGAGCCAACTGTAGCCAAAACCATCATTCTGGCCGACCTCGTGCGCCGCCGGCATCCGGCCGTCAAACCTGAGATCAGCACCGTTGATTCGTGTCTCCCTGTCGACTGAAACCCCACCACCAAAGCTTGGGACGATCGGATCGAGATCGGGACCGCGCGAGCGTGCCCTAGATTCGGGGTTTTTCCAACCTCGGCCGATCACCGCCGTCCGGCGCCGGCGCTGCCTCCCACCGCCGGCCAACGCCACCAGAGGACTCCTGGAGCCAAGTGGGGCCTTTTGGTCCAAGTTGCACCGGCCCGGAGCACGGCGGCCGGAAACCGCCATTAACGGCCAACTCACCTTCAACCGAGCTTCGCCGCCGCGCCCGGCCGGCGATCCCCGGCACCGGGAAACTGCCCAGGTGAGCTTCTGAACCCTTCTAGAACATTTCCACCATCTTGCATGGCGTTTTTGACGTCGGGTTCTCGATCCCCAGACTTGCACCCGATTGGCCTCGGATCTTACCTCCGGCGATCCCCGGCGCCTAGGGCTACGACCACCACCACAGGTGAGACCTGGATGCCACTCTTGAGCTTCCCATCATTTTGGTTTAGGCCTGGGGGAACCCCTGCAACTCGGTTTCATACTGGCACCCGAGGTACCCACTTTGGGTTGGTCTCCGGCCGCCGCCGCCTCCGGCCGCCGGGGCTCGCCCCCACATGGGCCAAACATGGTCTGGGACACCCCCTTGACTGATGCTCCTCTTGGAATCAGGTCTGCACCTGTGCTGCTCAAGGTTGCCCCAAAACCGAGCCTTGGCATTTGGTGGTGCTGCTCCGGCCACTACTCCGGCGGGTTTCCGGCAAGCCTCAGGTGAGCCCCACTGTCTACACCCCCTACTGAGTACCATGCTCCTCTTAGATCACCTTTTGATCAAGTTTGTATTAGGTTGCCACATAGTTGTATATTGAACACTAAAAGATTATGGGCCAACTTGTAGATGGGCCTGGTCTCGGCCCAAATGTTGTGAGCATGGCCTCCGTCTCGTCGTAACAAACGCGCTGAAAGTTACGGCGCAGCTTTTGGACTCCCGGATTTTGAGAACGAGACGAAACATCGGATTAATGCAATAACTTTGGGCAAATTAAAATACATTTTGGACTAAAATGCGATTCGGACTTGCTGGCTGACCTTAGACAGCGTTTACACGCCTACTAGGCATCTTGTTAGAGTTCAGTAGGTCCTCATTGATCGAGAGTTAGATTCTGTGCGGTAAATCGGCAATTTTGCCCCGTATAAACACTCCGTTACTGTCGTGTCGTCGGGACGGGTATATGTGAGTCTAGTTCTGACTACAGTCTCTGTTCAGGGCCCAGCAGTTCAGCACCAGCCTCCCGGTAGTCTAGCGGGAGTTCGGGATCGGCCTTCATTCAGGTGGGTTTTATTTCCTTGGTTCTAGCATCTAACTCTATCATATTGGACGGGGTCAATTCTAAGTATACTGGGGTTAAATATTGATGGGTGATGGCTTATGCATGTTAATGGGTTTCGTCATAATGTTTAGCGCCGGTCTTCCGACGGTCGTTTTCCTTTGGATTATACATGATAGCGGGTTACTTTCGATCGCATATGTTACGGTTTTACTTTGAGCATACATGTTGCCGTTTTGCTTTTGTTATATATATTATGATGCTGACATGATGATGGTTATGGTTACCTGGCTCGAGGCTGTCACACGCGCACCCGCGGTTTGGCCACCGCAAAGGGTGCGCTTTTCCGGAAAAGTGGTCTATGACCCGTGTATACCCACGAGGTGACGTAGTGGGGCCCCTTATTAGTGGTGGGGTTGAGACGCCGAGGTGCGAGCGGTGCGACCCGTCGGTTTAGTTGTCCGGCGTGGTCGGGTTTCTGCAGGTACGGTGCGGGCCGTCGGTTTAGCTGTCCGACGTGCCCGGGTATTACAGGATGCAGGTGTACAGGTTGCCTTTCCTCCTTGGGAGGATGGTTGCTCCAGTTGTCTTCACGGTTTGTTTTACTATATTCTCCTGCCTTACTATTTCTGCGTCACTGACATCCCACTTCGTGACAGGGTCCAGACGGGGAGAGAGGTAGGCGGTGGTGAGGACGGGACAGGAGCAGCTGGGTCGCTGGGGACCCTGGACTGTATTTATTCTTTTATTCTCGCTTTTCATTACTCTGTAGTTATGTGAGTGGTTCGCGATACCCTCGTGGGGTCGGCATGGATGTCGGTACGGGCTACATTTAGTGCCCCTGGTGCAATATTTTTCCCTTTTATTTCTATCGGCCATTTAAAAACCAAAAAAAAAGGCAGAAGCCAAAGAAAGGATTGCGAAAACCGTCTTTAAAAACTTGGTGTCGGGTGGGCACCGCTTTCAAACCTTGTGGATTTATGCTGATTTTGAAAACTAGCTTTCAAAACGTAAGCGCCGGGTAGGCGCCCTTTCAAACTTGTGGATTTATCCTTTCCAAAACGATCGGCCATGTGATCTTCTTTTATCAATTTAGAATGCTGGTTGGTTATGTATGATTGTTGTGATTGATTGGTTGCGCACGATTAGAACATGTACCGAACGCTACGCCGTGCATGTACAGGGGAGACTCTGCCCGTTTGCAGAGTGACCATGTATGTGTGGCGGGTCTGGGCACGTGCCGGGGAAGAGGGGTTTCTTCTTTTAAAAACAAAAAAAAATTTACACATCAAATATTCAACTTTTACGAATCGTTCCGCTAAAACAAAACCCCCGGGGCGTGACATTAGTTGTCCGGCGTGGTCGGGTTTCTGCAGGTACGGTGCGGGCCGTCGGTTTAGCTGTCCGACGTGCCCGGGTATTACAGGATGCAGGTGTACAGGTTGCCTTTCCTCCTTGGGAGGATGGTTGCTCCAGTTGTCTTCACGGTTTGTTTTACTATATTCTCCTGCTTTACTATTTCTGCGTCACTGACATCCCACTTCGTGACAGGGTCCAGACGGGGAGAGAGGTAGGCGGTGGTGAGGACGGGACAGGAGCAGCTGGGTCGCTGGGGACCCTGGACTGTATTTATTCTTTTATTCTCGCTTTTCATTACTCTGTAGTTATGTGAGTGGTTCGCGATACCCTCGTGGGGTCGGCATGGATGTCGGTACGGGCTACATTTAGTGCCCCTGGTGCAATATTTTTTTCCCTTTTATTTCTATCGGCCATTTAAAAAACCAAAAAGGCAGAAGCCAAAGAAAGGATTGCGAAAACCGTCTTTAAAAACTTGGTGTCGGGTGGGCACCGCTTTCAAACCTTGTGGATTTATGCTGATTTTGAAAACTAGCTTTCAAAACGTAAGCGCCGGGTAGGCGCCCTTTCAAACTTGTGGATTTATCCTTTCCAAAACGATCGGCCATGTGATCTTCTTTTATCAGTTTAGAATGCTGGTTGGTTATGTATGATTGTTGTGATTGATTGGTTGCGCACGTTAGAACATGTACCGAACGCTACGCCGTGCATGTACAGGTGAGACTCTGCCCGTTTGCAGAGTGACCATGTATGTGTGGCGGGTCTAGGCACGTGCCGGGGAAGAGGGGTTTCTTCTTTTAAAAACAAAAAAAAAATTTACACATCAAATATTCAACTTTTACGAATCGTTTCCGCTAAAACAAAACCCCCGGGGCGTGACATCCGCCCAAGTAAGAAGCTGGGTCCCAGGTGGACCAGCAGGTCGCACACGCCGCCACCAAGCCTCGGCGTTGCGCTCTAAGAAGTTTGTTGCCAACAGTACCTGAAACCTCTCCTGGATAAACAGGCTCTCAAAATGTCGCTCCATCGCCGTGATCCACGACTCTGCCTCCCACGGCTCCGAACTTAGTCCCGAAAAACGAGGTGTGTCAAACTGACGGAACCTCATCAACAAGTCAACCACCTCTCGCTGCTCTACAGGGGTCAACTGTCCTGCCGTCCCAGACGGCTGACCAATGGTAACCGGTGCAGTAGGGGATGCCTGTGCTGCTGGTACAACTGGGGGTGCCACAGCTGGCGAAGAAGGTGCGGGGAAACTCTCTTGGGGTGCTACAACCGGCTGTACCCTCTGCTCCATCATGCGCATCATCCGGTCCATGGCCTCCTCCTGGCGCCGAACAACCTCTGACAACTGGGCCATCTGAGTTCGAAGCTCCTGCACCTCACTCTGCTGACCCTGTGCTAACTCCTCCTGCTCAGGCTCATGGGAGGAGGAAGGCTGAGAACGTGTCTGCATCCTGCGTCGGGGAGGCATCGTGCCCACCTGCAATCCATTAGCAATCATCAGGACAGCACCAAACAACACTCGACCCAATCCGGCGAAAGTCTAAGACATGTCATCCATTCCATAGCATTATGTTGTCTGCAGCCAACATAATCACTTAGGAGAATAAACATGCCAATCACTCATCCCATCCCATGGGAGAGGTATAAAACTCAATCAGGACTCTCGCTAACAGTCACGACTCTCACGTAGTCATCCTAATGTCCAACCACAAGCCTAGGGTTTCTAAGTCCTCAATGACCTAAAACCTAGGCTCTGATACCACTCTAATCTGTCACGCCCCGGGGTCGAAACTGCGACCCGGGCTCGCTAACAGATCCGCCGCCCATACGGTGAACCCCGTATAGACGAAGCGACTAACCTGCAAAAGAAAGATACTATACTAAACAGATATCAGAGCAGAAAGTAAACTACTAAAAATAAAAAAATAATACAACCCAAGTCCTCACCAAAAGTACATATGTCTCTCAAACTATAAAAGAAAAGTACAACTCTATACCTCACTACAAAGGTCTCTCAACAAGAAACTCTCAAAATAATAAGGGTACATCTACTCTCTGGACGACAACTGGTAGGGATCTAGCTCGCGACTCCCTTACCTCGATCTGAAGAAGCAACCGCTGGAGCAGCAGGAACAGGAGTAAAAGTCCCTGGGGAAAAGACACCATGACGGGTGTGAGAACTACATCCCACAGTAGTTCTCAGTGGGTGCCGCCAACAAGCCCGACGGTCTGCCCACTAAATCTACTAGAGGCATAAAGTAACAAATGCAGTGCTGAAAGGGAAGAGCTGGAAAATAAACTCTACAGCTACTATGCCTCTATCTAGATGCTCAAAAAGTGGAACAGATGGAAAACATGATGCATCTACTAACTCTCAGGTATAGTCACCCAATCTACACTGACTGCCACATAGGGTTCAGTCAAACCTGCGCCTACCTACTGCCGCACATCCTCAACAGGACGGGTCTACCGTAGGGTGTCCGTGACTGCCAAAACTGGCCCAGCCAGAGGGACTGCGTCGACAAGTCGCGATAGCAAGTAACAGGCCCAACTCCGGAGTGGCACTCTAGGGGCGCGACCCCACCGAGGAAAGTATCCGCGCATCTCTGTCGAGCTCAATATGGCTCATGCAGGCTATAGTCCAATCCACGATCAACAAGATCGACTAACAATACCAACTCTCACTCACAGGCTGGAAAACCACACAGCCGGGACTACCGTCCACCCGATGACTCCCACAACAAAACACCAAACTCAGGAAGGACCGACACCATAAGGGTTCGAAAATCCCGATAGGTCGGTGCCTAGAACCCTATCAAACAAGAACAGACTCCAGGCTCCGCCTATCGAAGTTCCCGACCCCCTTACAGTTCGGGAACACGACAACCTCTGTACAACAAGCGGAAGACACCAACCAGGGCCCGAAAGTCCCGGAAGACCAACACCTACAACCCTATCAAACAAGAACAGGTTCCAGGCTGGGCCCCCGTGGCTTTCGTCCCGAAAAAGGAACGGCCCCTAGAACCCAGATCACCCAAACTCTCTTGGGTGAGGAAGTTGTAATAAAAAAGATGACAGTTATTACTGAAAATTATTTTAATCTGAGAAACCCAATTTAATATATTTTAGTTCTTTTAAGAAAATTTGTTTAAATAAGTTTTATTTTCCAAACCCCGAAGGGCTATTGCCATCACCCAAATCAAACAAGAACAGGCTCCGGCGACCCCTCGAGATTTGGAAGAAAACATTAGTTTACAGAAATCATGTGTGTCTAAAAACAGTCTGGGTCCTAGGTCCTGCTGACCCTGGTAAACAACCGCCACTAACACAGTGGCGACAAATAAAACATCTCGGGACCGCCGTTTATCCAAACGGCTCCCGCCACAGATGAACGATCAACTACATCTACCAGACTCCACTCTGCTCCCAAGCACGAGTGTAAAATGCATCCCACACTAAAAGAATCCCGACCACTCGGCCCACTACCCGGGCGAGTAAAACACTATGTCCAGGAAAGAATAAGAAGTGTGGATGTCTAAAGAAGAATAAACCTAGCCCAAGTTGAAGTTTTCTACTGGTCTGGTTACACAGGCAACATATGACGGGGGTGCTAGGTCAAGTTCCAATATAACTATAATTTACAGATGGTAGGAAGCAAGGAGATGACAAGATCATCAGATAATACAAGTAATAGCAATTCCTACAATCTAGCATGCTGCACAAGAATTTCACTATCATGCATAGTCCTACTATAACAGATTTAATGTACAGTCCATCAATCTTGGAGACAAGGCCACCCACCTGAGAACGCTAACTGTCCAAGGTTCCACAGCTGAAAATACCGAAGAACAACCGTCTCCAATAATTCTCAACACCAACGAGTTCACAAACACCCGCAAATGCCCCTGGGTACAACAAAAAGGTCCAAGGTTACACTCAATTCCACAAAATAACCAAGTACAACAAATCTGCTAGAACGGTCCCAAAGATGCGCATTTTTCACCTGTAAACAATGCTCCAAAAAATCCAATAAAAATACTGTTGTGATCCACGTGTCGAGACCTTCGAAACTGGTACCTGCACGTCCAATTTCGAGGCACATAGGTCGAGTTATAAATTCCACAACACAGGGCGCGCAAAACCTCTCAACAACACAACTGTAATACTCTGCACAGTAAAAGGGGAAACAGTATACCTCCGGGCCAGCCTCAGAAAAATCCCAGAAAAATACAACGATAATCCTCGCGACGACTAGATGCAAAAAGTGTAAAGGCTCGTCTTGATCCGACGCTCGAGCGCAGAGATAAAATTCCGGCAAGGGGCTGTTGTCCAAAAACTCCACCAGCAAAACAGTGGCTTAGAAATGTCTCGAAAACCATGCCACAAACTTAGAATCAAGCAAGGCGATCAACATGGAAATCGAAGGCGTACCTCTCGTGAATGCGACGCCGTGAAAATCGTCCACAAATACCGTCGGAGTAGCTCTGTGGACCTCTCAGACCGAACTGTGACGATAACGGGCCTCCGATGAAAAATCGTCGCTCTGTGCTACGATGCCGAAGTCGTCAACGCCACGGCTTCCAAAAATTCTAGGCCTCTACCAAAAGATGCGTGACAGGAAGATCTCCAACTTTGCAGAAGGGTCTAAGGGCAGGGGAGCTCGGGAAAAGCCTCAAACTCGGGGTGAAAGAGGGCTTTAAATAGGCCCAGCCCGAAAAATCCTGAATTTGGACTTTTGGGCCCAAAACCGGGCGCCCGAAACTATCGGGCCGCTGCAGTGTTGGGCCCAGCCCAACACTGTGCGCGCCCGGAAGCTCCAGAGGCCTCCACGCGTCCGCCCGACACTCCCCGCGCCCGGCGCACGCGCGCCCGCGAATCGCGGAGCGACGCGCGGCCGACACGCGGGCGAGGGGGTGGCTGCGCCCGGCCAATCGCGGGGCACCACGTGGCGCCCCAGACCGCGCTGTCGGTACGGACACCTGCCCCCGCCGCTGCGTGAACCGCACGCACAAGGACCCGCCAACCACGAGCTGCCACGTGGCCACCCCTCGGTCCACCGTACACCCGCGCCAATTCCCTGGACCGCGCCTGTTGCACCGGCCAACAGGAATCTGCCATGCGTCCCGCGCCCGGGTGCACGCCTCTGCTGTCACGCCCCCGGGGGTTTTTGAGTCTATCAAAGCGGAAATTGCGTGTATCATTTTTTTTTTCTTTCTTAACAAGGCATTTTAAACCTCATCCCCGGTGCGTGCCAGACCGCCACATACACAAATTTTCCCTGCCCACGGACAGAGTCTCCTTTGTATATGCACGGCGTCTCATTTACAACAACATACATCAAACACCAACCATCAACCATACAATAGACATACATCATCAAGCGGAATATTAAAGCGGCAACAGTGTTTAGAAAGGATAAAGCCAGCGGTTGCAAAACCCGTGCCCACACGGCACTTCGTTTTGAGAAAACCTTTTTCGAAGTCATTTGGTTTATCATGAAAACGTGCCGCATAAGAAAACATCACCAAAAGAACCGAAATATAAAAGTACACCTCATCCACAGCGCTAAGTAATACATGTCCACGAATATTACACAAGCAAATTAACAAAATTAAGCGTAAGAGAAATGAGATAATAAAAACCAAGTGTTCTGACTACGGTTCTCGCGACGCAGTCTCACCGCCCTCCCGGCTAACGCACCTCGTAACACCTGTCACGGAGTGGGTAATGTCAGTGACAAACAAAGTAGATGTCTAATATCAATAAGGAAATAAGGAGCAAACCGAATACACCGGAACCATTTCGCTAAAACCCTGCACATATTAAGCTGGGCCCCAACCCCAGATTTATCAATTAAATTGGGCACAAACCCCAGAATTATCAATTAAATTGGGCACCAACCCCAGAATTATCAATTAAATTGGGCACCAACCCCAGAATATTTGTCGGTGAGACTAAAGTCTCCCCTCGTGCGCAAACACCTACTTTGATGCTTTTAACCTCTTCGCGGTGCTGGTGTGCTATTTTCAGCGGGCGCGAAGAGGTCCTCACGGCACCCACACTTTTGTGAGGAACACGGGTCATAAGAGACCACTCTTCCGGAAAAGTACACCCATGCGGAGGCCAATCCGCCCGTGTACGTGCAGCATCCAAAAATGGATTTGCCGAGATCGGCGTGTCATGAGCACCTTAAATTGTTAGATAAAAACACAATTATGCGAAAGGTTAAACTGTCCATCTACTTTGTTAGATAAATTAAGAGCACTTTAATGACGATAGATGCACTTACTGCACTTGTTGCACTTATCGCAACCGTACCCACCTATTTGGAGAGAGATCGGAACACCCGAATCCTTCGCGCACCCCCGCTGCGCGTCTGGACCTAAAGAAAGTCCGCACGGATAACTATGGTCAAAAGCGTGTACTAACATCCGAAAACACAATACCCAATTTACTCTTTTCGACGGAAAAGTCCAACAAAACTCAATCCTCAACCGGTAGCCCACTCGGGACGTCAATGGTTAGACCAAGAAGGCCCCGGCGGCGAAAATGATGAGAGAAGAGACCCGACGGCGCGCCCCCGAAAATTTCGTCGAGGCGCGGAGCGTCGGCGAAATCGGCACCCAACAAAATAAAATAGTGACCAAAAAGACCCCAAGTTGCCATGCCAAGAAAACCGCGGAGATTGTGATCCCAACGGCGAAGACGGCGCTCAAAACGTGGAAAAAACGGGCAAAAAACGGAGCAAATGAACTTCGGGCTGTCGGTTGGTGCACGGGGGCAACCGTGCACTGGGCTCACGGCGTCAGGCGGCGGCGGCATGCGCCGGGTGCACGCAGGAGGCGTGCACCGCGCATCTCGGGCCGGGCCAGTGCACGACTCGAGCGTGCACCGGGTCGTTGCCCTTCGGCCGCAAGCGCGTGCACCGGGTGCACGCATGAGGCGTGCACCGCGCGCCTTGGGCCGGGCCGGTGCACGAAACCGTGCACCGGGTCTGGTGCTTCCGACGCTGCGGGCATGCACCGGGTGCACGCCTGGACCCGTGGACCGCACTGTACGGACAAGCACAGTAAACCCTAATTTCGCGGTTTTCTTCGCCGTTTTCGCTCCCGTTTCGCGATTTCTTCTCCGTTTTCGCTCCCGTGCGACTCCGGCGAAGACCCCGCGACCATGGTAACGACGGCGGCGGCCTCCCGTTTAACACGGCGGCGGCGGCCTCCCGTTAAACCCACTATGTTCCAACGAAACATTCCCAAAAATCTCCGAATAAATCCGCGGTAAATCTAACGGCTAAACCGTTGATCCACGAACAACCAAAACATAATCGGAACCCCGATCGAATTTCGACCAAGTCCGATAAAAAGAAACCGACTAAAAATCATCGATTAAACTCGATAAAAACCATCGATCACCCTCGATCAAGAACGAGAATAAAACATGGATCAAAACCCGACGAAATCCGCGATCGATGTACTAATTAAAACGACCTTACGAGAACACGGAAAACCCCCGATTAATTCTACAAAAGATTAACGACCACTAACCTCAATCTATCGGAATTAAAGAACCGATCTTGTTTCCTTTCGGCGTTGGAGACCCGGATCCGCTCCCCGTAGACGATGGCGTCTCGTTCTCCGATCTCCGGCACGTGAATCAGGGCGATCGGGTTCCTCCGCTTCCTCCTTCTTTTCCTCTTTTCTCCTCCGGTTAGGGTTCCGTCTTTTCTTTTCTTTTTCTCTTCTCACCGATTAGGGTTTTTATTTCTTTCTTTTCTTTTCTTTCCGATAATCGGGATCCCTTATATAGTCGTATTAAATCTTTAATTAATTTCCTCTTTAATTCGTACGTAAAAGGAAATCTATTTTCCGTCATCGGATAATTAATTAACTAATTAATTATCCCCTACGAGATAAACCACCTTATCTCTAACGGGTGCAGATATTTTGCACGGATTCCGATGCACGACTAATCACCGTATCACTTTGAATTCCGTTCCGGGAGATCCCGATATCGAATTTCAGATCCGATCACACCGTCGGCTTTCTTTTTCCGCGCTCTATCGCAGAAAATTACTAGCACCTCACAATGGCCAACTTTTAAGAATTGAATAATTTTATTTTACTTCAAGGCTTAAACGACTACATGTAAGCCAGAAATACCCCGAAAGGCCGGATCACTACACCACTCACACTTTATAAAAAGTTTCGTCCCGAAACTTAAATACAAACCCCACTAATCAATTCGGGAAAACATTCCCTCATCTTCGATTCCAGTTCCCAAGTCGCCTCGCGCTCTTCATGGTTGCTCCACTGGACCTTTACATAGGGGATTGTTCGTTTGCGCAACTTCTTGTCCTCTCTCGCCAGAATCCGCACCGGCGTCTCCTCGACGCTTAAATCCTCTCGCAACTCGATGGTGGAGGCATCCAAGGCATGAGAGGGATCAGCTAGGTACTTCCGGAGCATTGAGACGTGGAACACGTTATGGACTCGTTCTTGATTTGGCGGCAGGGCTAATCGGTACGCCACCGGTCCTATGCGTTCTAGGATCTCGAACGGTCCTACGTACCTTGGGCTTAACTTTCCCTTTATGCCGAAGCGTCGATTCCCTTTGGAGGGCGAAACTCGGAGCAACGCGTGTTCACCCACCATGAACTCTAAGTCTCGGCGTCTGTTGTCCGCGTAGCTTTTCTGTCTGCTCTGGGCGGTCAGTAGTCTTTGTCTAATCAATCGCACCTTTGCTTCGGTCTCCTCCACCAGATCTGGGCCCAGAAACTTACGCTCACCCAAGTCGTCCCAGCATATTGGAGACCGACAGCGGCGCCCGTACAGGGCCTCGTATGGTGCCATCTGAATGCTGGCCTGGTAACTGTTATTGTAGGCAAATTCCACTAGGGGCAGACATCGTGCCCATCCATCGCCCAGGTCCAAAACGCATGCCCGAAGCATGTCCTCCACAATTTGTATCACCCGCTCTGATTGTCCATCGGTCTGCGGGTGAAAAGCCGTACTGAAGTGCCACTTGGTTCCCATTGCTCGCTGCAAGCTCTGCCAAAAGTTTGACACAAATCGCGTGTCCCTGTCCGACGTGATGGACGTCGGCACCCCATGCAACTTACTATCTCGTTGATGTAGGTTTGCGCCAGTCGTGTCCCGTGCCCCAGACGGTCGTGTGTATGGGCAGAAAGTGGGCCGATTTTCGTCAAACGGTCCACGCTTACCCATATTGCATCGTGTCCCTGTGACGATCTCCGGAACCCGGTCACAAATCCATGGTAATCTGTCCCCCATTTCCACTCGGGCACCGGTAAGGGTTGCAATTTTCCTGCTGGACGCCTGGTTCTCGGCCTTCCCATCGTTGGCACACCAGGCAGTGTGCCACAACCCGAGTCACGTCTCCCTTCATTTTGGGCCACCAAAGGTTGTTTGACGTCCTTGGTACTCTTCGTTCCCCCGGATGCGCTGTATATGGAGCGGTATGCGCCTCCCGCAGATTTCCTCTTTGAGTTTCCGGTAGATCCGGCACGCAGATTTCGTCCCCGAAATCGTATCGTGCCGTCGGAGTTTACTGTGAAATCACCTTCTTGGTCGGCACTTACTCTACTTCTTCGCACCAGCTGGAGTTGGTCAGCAGTCGACTGGCCCGTCGAGAATTCTGTCAAGCAGGTAGGTTCTGACCACCAGTGTCAGAAGTTGTCGACTGTACCCGCTGGTACTACTTCTGTCTAATCGCGAAAATTGCGAAATCAGACTATCTTGCTGGGATGATGGCACTTAACCCCTGCCTTCTCGGCCTGCTCCTTACGGCTCAGGGCGTCGGCCACCACTTTGCCTTTCCCGGGTGGTAGTGGATCATTAAATCGTATCCCTCAGTAGCTCGAGCCACCGTCTTTGTCGCAAATTTAACTCCTTTTGGGTGAAAGGGTACTTAAGACTTTTATGATATGAGTACACATTGCAGGTGCCCCATACAGTTAGTGTCTCCAAAGCTTGAGGACGAACAACACCGCTGCGAGTTCCCAATCGTCACGGGGTAGTTTCGCTCGTATTCCTGAGCTGCCTTGACGCATAGGCTATAACCTTTCCCCCGTTGCATGAGTAAATCCACCCAGTCCATTTCGCGACGCATCGCAGTAGACTTTCATAATCCTCCCCGGGTTCTGGCAGGGCGAGAATCGGGGCTCGCGTCAATCTATCCTTGAGCTCCTCGAAGCTCCTCTGACATTTGTCCGTCCAGATGAACATTTCCCCCTTTTTATCAACGGTTTAAGGGGGTGGCTATCTTGGAGAAACCCTCCATCCACGAAGCGCCGGTAGTACCCGGCTAATCCTAAAGCTTCGAACCTCCGTCACCGTCGTCGGTTGGGACCAGTCCGTCACCGAATCTTAACTTCTTCGGATCGACTGCGACTCCAGCCGCTGAGATTATCGTGCCCTAAGAAGCCAACCTCTCGGGCCAAAACTCACACTTTGTGAGTTTGGCGTAGAGTTTCTGTCCCCGTATGGTCTGGAGGACTGTGCGCAGATGTTCTTCATGTTCCTCGTCTGTACGGGGTAGATGAGGATATCGTCGATGAAGACCACCACGAATAATTCCAGGAAGGGTTTGAATACCCTGTTCATCATGTCCATGAACACCGCCGGGGCATTCGTGAGCCCGAACGTCATTACTGTAATTCGTAATGACCGTAGCGAGTCCGAAAAGCCATTTTGGGGGATGTCCTCCCCCTTGACCTGGACCTGATGATAGCCCGACTGCAGGTCATCTGTGGAACCCCGTCGCCCCCTGTAGTTGGTCGAGATGTCGCGTCGATCCTTGGCCCTGGGGTACTTGTTCTTAACGGTGACCATTATTTATCTCCCGTAGTCGATGCACAACCGGAGACTTCCGTCATTCTTTCTCACAAACAGGACGGGCGCGCCCCAGTTGACGCGCTAGTCTGTGAAGCCCTTATCAAAGGTCCTCCAACTGTGCCTTGAGTTCCTTCAAACTCCGCTAAGGCCATCCTGTACGGTGCCTTGGTGTGTTTGTTGGTGTCCCGGGGTGGGAATAGTTCAATAGTGAAAGTCGAC
>JAQNDB010004922.1:0-21655 GCA_029204045.2 Tillandsia leiboldiana | reverse complement strand
GAACTACTGTGGGAGGTAGTTGCTCACCCCCTTCGTGGTGTCTTTTTGCCCCAGGACTTCTACTCCGGTTCCTTCTGCTCGAGTTGCTGCTTCTCGATCGAGGTAAGGGAGTCGCGAGCTGATCCCTACCAGTCGTCGTCCAGAGAGTAGATGTACCCTTATTATTTTGAGAGTTTCTTGTTGAGAGACCTTGTAGTGAGGTATAGAGTTGTACTTTTGGTGAGGACTTGGAGTTGTATATATTTTATTTCAGCTTTTACTCTTCAGCTCTGATATCTGTTAGTATAGTATCTATCTTTTGCAGGTTAGATGCTTCGTCTATATGGGGTTCAACGATGGGCGGCGGATCTGTTGGCGAGCCTGGGTCGCAGTTTCGACGCCGGGGCGTGACAGGATCAACCGCACTCCCGTAGCTGAAAATACGTGGCCCAAAAGGCAACCTTCTGGAGCCAAAATTCGCACTTCTTAAGCTTGCATACAGCTTCTTCTCGTCGTAGAAGCTGTAACACTATCCTCAGTACTACTCATGCTCCACGCACTCCTGTAGAAATCATATATCATCAATAAATACTACCACAATCGGTCCAAAAACGACTGAAATATCTTGTTCATCAAATCCATAAATGCGGCAGGGGCATTAGTCAAACCAAATGGCATCACTGTGAACTCATAATGCCCGTACTGAGATCTGAATGCCGTTTTGGAAACATCCTCGGCCCTCACCCTCAGCTGGTGGTAACTGGACTGAAGATCAATCTTTGAAAACACCGAAGCTCCCTGCAGCTGATCAAACAAATCATCGATCCGCGGTAATGGATACTTGTTCCGGATGGTCACTTTGTTCAGCTCCGTATAGTCCACACACAGTCGAAGCGAACCATCCTTCTTCTTCACAAATAAAACAGGCACTCCCCACGGCGAAACACTGGGTCTCACGAAACCCTTGTCCATCAGATCATGAAGTTGCGCCTTCAGCTCTCTCAACTCGGCAGGCGCCATCCGATAAGGTGCCATCGAGATTGGCGTGGTTCCTGGGACCACGTCAATCACAAACTCTATCTCTCTCTCCGGCGGCATAGTCGTCAACTCAAGGGGAAACACATCTGGAAACTCGCGGACAATGGGGATATCCTCGAGTCCCAGTGCCACCATAGGCACCTCCACAATAGTAGCCAAAAAGGCAGTGCAACCTCTGCTCAACATCCGCCTAGCCCTCGCCGAAGAAATAGTCGCTGCGAACAACGTGCTCTAGCAACCTCTGAAGATAAACTCCTCCTGTCCTGGCTCGCGGAGAGTCACCGTCCTCTCTCTGCAGTCAATAGTGGCAAAATACCGCGACAACCAATCCATCCCTAATACCATGTCAAAATCCTAGAGCTGCCGCAAGACAAGCAAGTCTGCCAGCAAGATCCAAGGTCCCAACTGTACCGGACAAGCCACACAATACTCCTCGACATGCAAAACATGATCTAGAATCCGAACCTCTAATGCATGTGATAAGGACTCTATCTCTATACCATAGAGGGATGCAAATGCTCGACTAATAAAAGAATGAGATGCTCTAGTGTCAAACAAAGTACGAGTCCTAATGCCAGAAAGTAAGGTAATACCTGCCACCACCTGGTCGGCTGCTGAAGAGTCCGCTATCTGGGCAGCATATACTCGTCCGCTCTGTGCTGGAGGCCGGTAGTCGGTGGGATGGGAAGAAAATGGCCTGCTCGCTGGAGCATAGGGCCGCTGAGCTGGTGGCCGCTGCTAAGGTGAATAAGGAGCCGACGCCGAAGAAGGCACCGATGATGTAGAAAGACGGCAGGTAGCTCGTATGTGCCCAGACTGTCCGCATCGGTAACATCGACCCCACCGCTGATCACAGGTGCCGGGAAGATGCTGACCTCCACAAAAGATGCATCTGTCGGAAGACCGGAGCTGCCTCGACTGCTGATGCTGTCTCGGGGACTGCTGTTGAGACCTCTGCTGTCTCGGCTGCGACCTCTGCTGCTGATGCTGCTGCTGCGGTGGCCTCTGGGATCCACCAGGCCCTCGCCTCTCAGAATGCCCACGGCCAGAAAACTGGGGCCGCGGCGGTCGTGGAGGCCTCCATGAACTAGCCTGTCCCCCGTTGTAGAATATCAGGATTTCGGATAGCGCACCGACCTCGTGAGACGGCATGGTGTGGATAAATCGCCTCTAGCATTTTCCATATTGGATTACAGATGAGTTTGGGTCGACGCGAATCAACGCGGAAACCCCAGGTCGATTCGGGGTTTTCCGGGCAGTGTCCACCGTTAGAGGACTGGCTTCGGGGAAGCCTCGACTCCACAGTGGAGTGCAGAAAATTGGGAAACTCTGGGAACAGGTGTATTGTAAGATTACAACGGAGTTCGGGAGGTTCCGGACTGACGCGGAGGACCCGAAGGTAAAAAGTGAGTCAGAATTGGCAGTTACGGGAGCCGGTTTTCGGATTGAGCACACAGACTCTACGGTTGAGCTTTTTGAGTGGGGAAAACTTTGGACATGTGTAATTTCAGATTACAGCAGAGTTCGGGAGGTTCCGGATTGGTGCGGAGGCCCCGAAGGCAAAAAGTGACTTGGAGTTGGCTAAAAAGGGTTTATTTAATTATTTAATTTAAGTATTCTGTAATTGTTGCTTCTGCCTATGTTGAGTTTAGTGAGTGGAAGGAGAGAGAGAGGGGGGTGAAGTGGGCTATTTAATTGAGGGTGAGCTGCCTCACACCCACTGTGCCAATTAATTAGCCTGCGCTAATTAATTAGAGAGTCCACGTCACCTTCCTTCTCCCCTGATGCAAGCAGAGGAAAAAAAAATAAGGAACAGAGGAAAAATTGGAAGAGGAAGAAAGAGAAGAAGAAGAAGAGGAAGAAGAAAAGAAAGAGATGGAATGGTAGAGTTTGATGGTGGGAACTTTCTGCAGGGAGCCGCGACGCCATGTGGAGCGGAGCGCGCGCGTGTCGATCGCCTAGCGAGGTGAGTCCTGTAGCAGTTTTGGGAAGCTTGAATTCTTGAGTTTTGATTTTTCTAGTTTTGGATTTCTTTTTGGGTGTGTTGTGGTTTGGTGTGGACTGCTGTCCACAGGAGCTTGGGTGGCCGCAGCGGGGAGCCGCGCGGGGCGCAAAGGCGCCGCGCGCGGCCAGTCGTGGTGCTGCGCGGGCGCGCATGGGCGCCGCGCGCAGTAGGGAGCGGCGCTGCGCGCGTGCTGAGGGCGCGCGCAGTAGCTGAGCGCGCAAGGGCGCTACGCGGGCGGCCACCGCGCAGCGTAGGGCGCGCGCGGGGCTGCCGCGGGCGCCGCGCAGCGCGCAAGTGCGCTGCGTGGGCGGGCGCCGCGCAGCGCAGGGCGCCGCGCGGCAGGCCCAGGGCGCTGCGCAGCTGCGGCCACGGGCGCCGCGCTGCAGCGGCAGCGGCGCAGCGGGCAGCGGTGACTGCTGGGCTGCGCACTTGTGTGGTGAGCTGGGTGCTTCTCCACGCCGTTTTCGCGACTAGGGCGGTTTTCTTGCCGACGGACGCGCATTTTTCATCGGAACCTTCCTGATTTTGTGTTCTTCTCTCTCTCATCTCTCTCTCTCTCTCTCTCTCTCTCGCTCTCTCTCTCTCTCTGTGTTATTACAGCAACTTCGGTTCGCTGCGAGCTTGGTGCCGCGCGAGCTGTTGGTGCCGACGGTGACGCACGTGGATCACCATCAGATTTTGGAGCAGCGTGCAGTGAGGGAGCCTTCACTTCTTGGAGTGGGGCTGCAAGTGTGATTTGTGGTGGATTAATATAAGTGTGAATGTGTGTATTTGGAGCCCAGCAAAGTGTAATTGAGCAGTGAGTTGAGTTGAAGTAATTTGTGTATGTGAGCATGTGGGATTAAAGTACTCATTGTTTTTAGGTTGTGATTGGGAACTTCAGAGTTTAATGTTGGAGTTCTGCTGTGCTGTTGAGGAGTGTGTGTGTATTGTGGACTTAAGTGAGACTGTGTATTGGGGTGCTATGGAATTGATGCATTGTGTTTATGTAATCTTTAACTATTGTATGCATATGGAGCCTGGCCAGTGTGAACTGTATGCTGAGTATGTGGGTGTGTGTGGTGAGCTTTGGAGCTGCTTGTACTGCTAGTGGTGTATATGAGATATATGAGTTGTTCTTGGGCTGTGACACTTTGGGGGTGGTGTGGTGAACTTATAGTTTTATGTGGTTGAGGGAAGTAGGTTGTATTTTAAATACTGTGGGACTTGGTTATGTTAACTGTGCATATGTGTGCTGTTGGTGACACTTGGAAGCTCTGTTTTGGCTGGGGAATGATCAGAGTGCGCCGGGATTTTTGGGTTGAGGACTCGGGAAAATTTATTTGAGCTCCCAGGATTCTTCCAAGTATGCGGCAGTGTGCGCGCGCGGCGCATTTTTGGAGTTTCATCAATTCGAGGGTTCAGCACTACATCGACTTCAGCGTTGCCTACAGAATGCGTTTCAGGTGGGTTGGAATTTCTCCAAATGTGTGGAATGCCCTTTAAATCTATTGAATGCAATTTGATCATAATTATCATGTTATTCTCCTGTATTTAAATCTGATAGTTGCCTGGATTTTTCTGGAAAAATTCTTTGAGCCCCAGACTATTTTTTAGCATACTCATGACACTATATGACACGAGGTTTCATGTTCTGTTGCCTTACATATGCACCTGAATCGTTTTAAAAATCGAGAAAGCCCGTTTTGGCAAAAACAACATTTTTTTTAAAGTGGTTTTTAAATCAGGATTTCGCCATAGGTATGGCATAGGTTCAGGTGCCTTTGACCTCGTGCCTGGGGGCCGAGGGGGTCCTCTTGTTGAGTTTGAGATGAGGTTATAGTGTCAGTGAGTTTTGAGCTCCTGATGGATTATTCTAGATCATGGGTTGTGGTTTTGATTTAGTGATACCAGTGTTCTTCCACTTAGTTTTGAGGATTTTGGGTTCCGGCTGATGAGTCGTGGAGTTTCCCGACTCAGCCACGGTCGTGCATTATCAGATTGAGTCGTTGAGGGGTTCTCCGACATAGCTGTGAGAGTGTTTGGGGTTATCCTGATTGAGTCGTGGAGTCTTTCTCCGACTGTAGCCTTGAGATTGTGTGGGCAGTTCCTGATCGAGTCGTCGAGGTTCTTTTCCGACTGAGTTGTGTTTTCGAGCTTTGGGATACCGATCTGTTTGATCGTGGATTATAGCCTGCATGTGCCGCTTATTGAGTCAGTGAGACAGATGTGATACTTGAGTTCGGTGGGGTCGCTGTCACGCCCCGGGGTCAAACTGCGACCCGGGGCCCGCCAAACAGATCCGCCACCTATGCCAACCTGCATAGGCGAAGCGTCCTACCTGCAGAAAAGTACTATAACTAAACAGATATCAGAGCTATAAATAAAAATCTGCTGTATAACCAAATCAATCACTGTACAACTGGAAATAAAACAACACTGTCCGCCTCCCAAAATAATAATAATACAATATCCTCAAGTACAAGCTCTAAACCCAACCGGGAGGTAACTCCAATATACAACAGTGTACAGTCTCTCAATACAAAATATCCTCACTACAATAGTCCTCTCAAAAGAGGAAAAAGAAACAAACTAATCCACTTGATATCCTCCTCTGAAGGGTACCGCTACTCTCCAACGACGGTAGGGATCAGCTAGCGACTGACTCCCTCGACGATCAACATCCGCAGAGTCGCAACACCCGCTAAGACTCTGCAAAACAAGGAGAGGAGAGGAAAAAGGGGGGGGAAAACCCCCAAAGGGTGTGAGAACTACACCAAAAAGGGAGTTCTCAGTGGGTACCGACCGCCAGACCCGACGGTCTGCCCACGAAGTCCTCAAGAGACAAAAACTAACCCAAGTCATAAGACTGAAATGAGTAGGCTGGAGACTCTCGACAGCTACCCTGCCCCTAACTAAAGGCAAAAAGGGGGAGAAACCAACAGTGGTATGCAACCACTAGCACATGAAGTGCACCATCGACCCAATCGAGCTGACTGCCACATCTGGTCCAGTCAAAACCTGCATCCACCTACAACCACCTCCCGCTGACAGGCAGGAATTACGTAGGGCGTCCAAACGGACTAGCTCGCTATCGAGTAGAGGATCATGCAGGCTATGGTCAAAATCCACGCTCCTCTCTCAGAACGGATAGAATCATGATGCTCAACCTCTCACACGGCGGTCAAAGTACTCGCCACGACACGGGACCACCGTCAACCAGACGGCTCTCAACAGTACTATCACTGGTCTACTACCAGTCTGCACTCGGCCCCCAGGCACGAGTGTAACAATAAAAGTATTTGACCGAAATGAACTCTATCGAATGAACCGGTATAAAACCCGGTACTGCCTGCTCTGTCACCAATCTCCCGAACTCAGTATCTCCACTTTCCAAATGACCGGAACCCAACACGGTCTGACCGGCACCCGACACGTCTGACCGGAACCCAACACGGTCTGACCGGAACCCAACACGGTCTGAAGCCTACTCCGGAGCGGCACTCGAGGGGAGCTACCCACACGAGTAAAGCATCTCTGTCATCAATGTCCCCAGTATCTCTAAACAGCAGGACTTGATCATCAATCTGATCAAAGTGGGAAAACTCAACCACCAAGGAAAGACCCGACCTCAATCGGATGCAACTGAACGATAAGTGGGAAACTCCATCCACTAAAGAAAACTGATACCCAATCAGGTGCATAGAGAAACATCCGGTCAACCGCCCAATATCCGCGGTTGCCGCAAAGCCCCACAACTAAGCCAACCTGTCCCAGACACGAAGTCCTGACTACCCTATCCAGACCCCTGCTCGAACCCGAGCAACACTGTCCACTTGACTAGCAAAGGCGGAGAAAGGAAAAGCATGGTTTCTCCTAAGTCAAGTTCCCATAAGTAGTGCAGCAGTAAAAGATGGCCTAACTACATGACCATACAAGCATGCAAAAGTCCTCAAGGAAATAAAGGGGGGGGGGTAAAGCATAATAATAGATCCTTTAGGAATAAACAACATGCCGGAATCCCAAAACTAGACCTGTCCACAATTCAAGGTTCATCAATAGAACGATCATAATAACTCCTCAGAGTACAAATCCGCACATAGCTACGAAATCCTGTCCCAAAGCATAAACCAACCACATGAAAGGCTATGTGCTAACATGGCATGTTACATAATCTCATAGGGTAACATTATCCTAGGTAAGCTTACACTAGTCATCACATAGATGTCCAAGTCATGCAAGTCCTCAATATACCTCATAAATACTATTCTTGCAATCATTTATACAAATATCATTATCAAACTTACCTACTTACCAACATAAACCATGTACCCTAAACATGCATGCATCAGTCATAGAGGGGTGACATCCCCACAAGTGCACTTATATTTGCCACAACATATTCATTGCCTTAAACAGTTATTGATAATAAGCTTACCACCTGAAGCGCTTAAACCAAGGCAAACCTGAAGTCGGTGAAGTGTGCAGACGCTCACAGTCCAAATTCCGCCGAAACTGCATCCTCGGTGCACGTCGCGAAAGCCTCGACTCCCAACAACTGAAAGTACCCCGAAATCAAAGTCTGCAGATCCAACGGGTCCAGCAACACTTGCAAACACCCCTGGGTACAACAATAAGGCCCAACATTACACTTTTATTCCAAAATTAACCAAGTATACACAGTCTGAAAATCAGTCCCAAAGCCATGCTTATTTCACCTGCCGATATTGCCCAGAAAAATCCAATAAAAATACCACAACAATCCTCTCGTCGATACCTTCGAAACGAGTACCTGCACGTCCAATTCCGAGCCCCGTAGGCCGAGTTACAAATTCCACAGTACAGGTGCGCAAAACCACACAGCAACATAACTGTAATCCCATTTACAGATAAGGGGAAGAACATATACCTTCGGGCAAAATTCAGAAAAATCCAATAAAAATACTGTGATATTCCTTGCGCCGAGTAGATGAAAAAATTGTATAAGCACGTCGTCAAACGATGCCCGGTTGCGGAGATAACGCCGAATACCAAGCCGCTGTCCAAATCCCCTTCACAGAAATGGGGTCACAGTAAGCTCGAACAAACACCTCGAAAAGCGCGAAATGAGGGAAAGCTGAAAATACCAAGATCGTAGATCTGTCCGTCGCGAATCCAGCGGCGAAGAAATCACGCGAAAAGGTGGTCGGAGTAGGCCGGGGGAGCTCGCGCACCGAAACGCGACGAAGGGGAACCCAAAAGGACGAGCGTCGCGCCGCGCCATAAAAATGGAAACCTCGATAAACGTGCCACCAAAAATCTCAAAACTTTGCAGAAGGATGCAGCCAAACTCGGGGATCAACTTTGCTGAAGGCACCCAGGCGAGAGGAGGCTCGGAAATGGCGGAAAAAGGGGAAAGAAGGAGGCTCGGATCGCTTTTATAGGCTGCAGAAACAATTGAAGAAATACCGGATATGTCCCAATTTCCGGGCGCAGGGAACTTTCGGGCGCGCACTGTAGCAGCCCGAAATCCCCGCGCGCGAGCACTGTAGCCGCCCGAATCCACCCTGGGCCTCCACGTCGCCCGCCAAACAGGCGACAGCAACCCCCGCCGCTCCCCGCGCGACACGTGGCGCCCCCCAGACGCCGACACGTGTCCACCCCAAGCGCGGGAACCGCCCGACAACGCGCCCACGTGCGCTCTGCGCCTGCTGCCTGCGCCTCTGCGCGCACGCTTCCCGAGGCGCCCGCAGGTGCACCGTGGACCGGGTGCACGTCGACCGGCCAACCGGTGTGCGCCACGTGTCCCCCCACCGGTCCACCGTACACCCGCCTTTCCCGTGGACCGCGCCCGCTGCGCCGGCCCAACCGGGAACCGCCACGTGGCCCGCGACCGGTGCACGCCTCCGCGGTGGACCGCGCACCCGCCGCTGCCTGCTCCGCCGCGCTCCGCCGCTGCCCGCCGCCGCGCGCTGCCGCCGCCGGTGCCGGAACAGTACCCTTGCCTCGAAAAACGTGCCGAATCACCCGGACTCCGGAAAAAGCAAGTGAATAGTCCATTTTCATCGTTTTCGCGCGCTGAATCCAAATCCGAAGTCCAATTTGCCAAATTCCAACTCTAAAAATTGCCGAAGTTATCCGGGAAGATGTTCCTTGATCCAAACTTCGCGCTGAGTCCAATTTTAATATCCATGGCGCGCGAAACCACTTCTGGAGCTCCGACGGAGTCCACCGATCACCCACGTGATCCATTTAACACACTGAGCCCAACACTAATGTCCAATTGGGGCACAAATCCCACCAACACGCCACATAGGCCTCCGGAAGCTGTAGATGAAACAGTGCTCCACAAGTGGGAGTTTCGGGTCTTCACATCCTCCCCCACTAAAGAAAGTTTCGTCCCCGAAACTAGCTCAAATCCAGCAAGAGTCACAAATACCCCGGGTAGGTATCCATCAATAACGCCTCCAGCTCCCGAAACACCACCCTCCCCGTGATTACTCCCCACCAACCACAACAACAAGTACGGCATGGCCCGATGTGCAATTCTCTCATCACTCGAGCCAGAAATCGCAACGGGCGTCCCTCGTACTCCAACAATCACAGATCTCTAAAGGGGCAAGTCAAACACGGGCGAGGGATCCAAAAGCAAAACACTCCTGAGCTGAGACGTGAAACAACACAGAGGCTCTATCAAGAGCTGGGGAAAACAGAATAACCATCCGTGCAACACGCACCAAACCACCTCCTGGTGTCAATCTCAACAAGGCGACCCGAAGCATACCCACACATTCATCCAATGAAGAAAAGAATCCAATAGCTGGGGTCTTCACTCGGTTACTTCCCGATCCAAAATCACCCGAGTGGCCTACTCAACCACGGGCTATCCTCAAAAGGGATCCTCAAGAGACACAATCTCATGCCACAATTGGTCACTCAACATGCCAACATAACCCCAACAGACCCACGGGTGGAAGTCGATCTCTCAACTAATAAAGGACACCCTGACGGGGACCAAACCGTCAGTGAACGGGACTGAAAACTGGCTAAAAAGGCGATCATAATGCTGGTGCCCAAACTCGCGGTCAAAAATCCGAACCAGCAACGACAATCCGCGAAAATCCCACTCAAGATGCTAAGTAAACAGAACTGATAGCCAAGCAGGCATGGCCTACGCCCAAGTACATCAATCAAAGCTGAATATAAAAGGCGTACTGAAAGGCTCAACTGTGGAATC
Organism: Tillandsia leiboldiana; assembly: GCA_029204045.2. NCBI lineage: Eukaryota > Viridiplantae > Streptophyta > Magnoliopsida > Poales > Bromeliaceae > Tillandsia > Tillandsia leiboldiana. The sequence goes on along the minus strand of JAQNDB010004922.1, from coordinate 11,438 downwards.
CAAGCTGCCTGCAAACAGCGGTACATCCTGCCACAAGACTCATAGGGTTGGACTAATGAAGTGTGGACCGAAGATCAACCCACGGCAACTCTACCGCCACAATGGGAGGCATCACTAAAACACACAATTCCATCTCCCAACACTGGAAACACTAGCATTGACGCTAGTATCAGTCACATTATCCATTGGCCATGCTCTTCCGGCACTGCTAAGTCTAAGAAACCACTCACCTCAAGGATAAATGTCGGTTTCAGCCAAACTTGGATAACCTCCATTTGGGCGGATTCCACCGCCGCTCCAAAGGCTAGAATAAGGTGACTCAAGAAGGCATGCACTTGGAGCAAAACTTGTACCTCAATAACTTGGCACACCACTTCATCCACACGGGCATGCTAGCACTTCCACAAAGTGCTCCTCGTGCTCCAAGTCGCTCTGGGAGTAAAGCAAAATATCCTCGGGAAACACTACTCCCAGTCCGCCCAAGTACAATGGGACATACAATTCCCCAGATCTTGAAGTCAATAGGGCATTCGTCATTCCATTGGGCCTCGCTATAAACTCATAATGCCCCCACCGTGTCCTGAACGCCATCTAGGCGAGGTCCTCGGCTGTCTAATTCCAAGTAGGTACTCGCATCATACACTCACTGCCGGAGTATAACTCCATCAGAAGGTCCTAGACACCACCCGGACCTGTCTACACTCGAACCATAAAAGGACCCTCACATTCGTGTATCAATGACGTGGCATCACCACTGTATACCAACGGCGTGGCACTAGGTCAAACAGACCCCTCGATCCATCGGACCCTGCAACAGTGCCATCGGGTCTCTCTCAGCTCCACCGGCGATATCCAATGAGGTGCTGTCCAGGGTGGACGGGTTCCTCGAACCACGTCAAACGCACTCTCTATCTCCCTAACCGGCGGCATTACCAACAACTAAGGTGAAATCACACACGGGATCTCGCGGGCAACAGAGATATCCCTGAGTCCCGGTGCCGCCGTAAGCACCTCTCACCCTGTCGCTAAAACCAGAGTGCTCTAACAACCCCAACGAGCATGCCTCCAATTGCCCGCCTTGCCGAAGATCAAAGTCCTCTCTTGCTGCAGTCGAACATCCTATGGCATAGTGCCCAACAATCTCAAGCATAAGGTCAAAACACCTAATTGCTATAATTTCCAATAATTCTGCCGGTATCTCGCGGTCTCGGCCGCACTGGACATGATCCAAAAGCCTCCTCCACGTGCACAACAACAACAGGAACCTGTACCTCTAGCGCACGTGGTAACAAGTCTGCCTCTAACCCATGTAAGAGTGGAACATGCTCTAACTCCGACTACCGTGGTGAAATCCCACCTGCGACACTCAATCCACTACCGTGGCGCCCTCCACCCGGGCGGCACAGATTCATCCGCTCAAAGCAAGTGGTTGTCGCTCAATCTGCCTGAAAATCAGGGCTATCACTAGGAAGCACGACCTCTATCTCTGATCACATTGAGGCGACGAATAAGGTCCTCCGCAGATAACAAATCCACGCTATCGCTGCGCCACTCAAATAAAAATACTAATGTTGCCTTCGGGGTCCACCCGACCTCTGACATCTCGGGAACTCGTTATCCAGGAAAAGAAATTAGACATGCCCCTGCCGGCCGATCTGTCCTCCATCATCCGGCGCCAAGCGCCAAAATCCAGAACTCACCTCTGGCGGCTGATCCCTATCCAAAGGAACTGCAATGCCACGCTCCATACATAATGCCTGCTCCAACGAGGCGTCTAAATCTACAATGGAGGGACTGAATAACATAAAGGTGTCCTGGCGCAATCCACTCCCAGTCTCATATATCCTATGCGCCTCGTCCCTCGAATCTGGAGCGCGCAGTTCAACAACTACATACACTCTCGAGCACAGGGAGGCTCTCAATTAATTACCCCATCACCACCAGCCGCGACTCTGCCTCCAAAGGCTCCAAACTCAATCTTACGAGTCGGGGTGGTTCATCTGCCAAATATGGCTCAATAGGTCGATCATGTCCCACAGCTCACCAGCTGCCAACCATCCACCCTGCCTCGGCGCCTTGACACTAAACATTGGCACGGAGGGGGCTACTCAGTGCTCCGACAACTGTGTCACCAAGACCAGCTGCTCCCTCAGCCGCTGACAAGCCTCAGACAATCCTGTCATCTGGGTCCGGGGTTCTCTGACCTCAATCCAGGTATCCGGCCCAAAACCAACTGCTCAAGCTCAACAGCTATGACAGGATGCACACGGGTCAAAACCCAGCGTCGGGGAGACACCGCTCGCCACGACGAAACAACAAAACAGCACACAACAACACTCGACCCAATCCAGCGAAAGTCTAAAGCATGTCACCCGTTCCACAGCATTATGTTGTCTGCAGCCAACATAATCACTTAGGAGAATAAACATGCCAATCACTCCTCCCGTCCCTTGGGAGAGGTATAAAACTCAATCAGGACTCTCGCTATAATCACGACTCTCACAAAGCCAACCAAGGGTCAAACCATAAGCCTAGGGTTTCTAAGTCCACCATGACCTACAACCTAGGCTCTGATACCACTCTAATCTGTCACGCCCGGGGTCGAAACTGCGACCCGGGCCCGCCAAACAGATCCGCCACCTATGCCAACCTGCATAGGCGAAGCGTCCTACCTGCAAGAAAAGTACTATAACTAAACAGATATCAGAGCTATAAATAAAAATCTGCTGTATAACCAAAATCAATCACTGTACAACTGGAAATAAAACAACACTGTCCGCCTCCCAAAATAATAATAATACAATATCCTCAAGTACAAGCTCTAAACCCAACCGGGAGGTAACTCCAATATACAACAGTGTACAGTCTCTCAATACAAAATATCTTCACTACAATAGTCTCTCAAAAGAGGAAAAAGAAACAACTAATCCACTGATGATCTCCTCTGAAGGGTACCGCTACTCTCCAACGACGGGTAGGGATCTAGCTCGCGACTCCCTCGCACGATCAACATCCCCAGAGTCGGCAACACCCGCTAAGACTCTGCAAAACAAAGGAGAGGAGAGGAAAAAGGGGGGGAAACCCCCAAAGGGTGTGAGAACTACACCAAAAAGGGAGTTCTCAGTGGGTACCACCGCCAGACCCGACGGTCTGCCCACGAAGTCCTCAAGAGACAAAAACTAACCCAAGTCATAAGACTGAAATGAGTAGGCTGGAGACTCTCGACAGCTACCCTACCCCTAACTAAAGGCAAAAAGGGGGAGAACCAAACAGTGGTATGCAACCACTAGCACATGAAGTGCACCATCGACCCAATCGAGCTGACTGCCACATCTGGTCCAGTCAAACCTGCATCCACCTACAACCACCTCCCGCTGACAGGCAGGAATTACGTAGGGCGTCCAAACGGACTAGCTCGCTATCGAGTAGAGGATCATGCAGGCTATGGTCAAAATCCACGCTCTCTCTCAGAACGGATAGAATCATGATGCTCAACCTCTCACACGGCGGTCAAAGTACTCGCCACGACACGGGACCACCGTCAACCAGACGGCTCTCAACAGTACTATCACTGGTCTACTACCAGTCTGCACTCGGCCCCCAGGCACGAGTGTAACAATAAAAGTATTTGACCGAAATGAACTCAATCGAATGAACCGGTATAAAACCCGGTACTGCCTGCTCTGTCACCAATCTCCCGAACTCAGTATCTCCACTGTCCAAATGACCGGAACCCAACACGGTCTGGCCGGCACCCGACACGGTCTGACCGGAACCCAACACGGTCTGACCGAAACCCAACACGGTCTGAAGCCTACTCCGGAGCGGCACTCGAGGGGAGCTACCCACACGAGTAAAGCATCTCTGTCATCAATGTCACCAGTATCTCTAAACAGCAGGACTTGATCATCAATCTGATCAAAGTGGGAAAACTCAACCACCAAGGAAAGACCCGACCTCAATCGGATGCAACTGAACGATAAGTGGGAAACTCCATCCACTAAAGAAAACTGATACCCAATCAGGTGCATAGAGAAACATCCGGTCAACCGCCCAATATCCGCGGTTGCCGCAAAGCCCCACAACTAAGCCAACCTGTCCCAGACACGAAGTCCTGACTACCCTATCCAGACCCCTGCTCGAACCCGAGCAACACTGTCCACTTGACTAGCAAAGGCGGAGAAAGGAAAAGCATGGTTTCTCCTAAGTCAAGTTCCCATAAGTAGTGCAGCAGTAAAAGATGGCCTAACTACATGACCATACAAGCATGCAAAAGTCCTCAAGGAAATAAAGGGGGGGGGGTAAAGCATAATAATAGATCCTTTAGGAATAAACAACATGCCGGAATCCCAAAACTAGACCTGTCCACAATTCAAGGTTCATCAATAGAACGATCATAATAACTCCTCAGAGTACAAATCCGCACATAGCTACGAAATCCTGTCCCAAAGCATAAACCAACCACATGAAAGGCTATGTGCTAACATGGCATGTTACATAATCTCATAGGGTAACATTATCCTAGGTAAGCTTACACTAGTCATCACATAGATGTCCAAGTCATGCAAGTCCTCAATATACCTCATAAATACTATTCTTGCAATCATTTATACAAATATCATTATCAAGCTTACCTACTTACCAACATAAACCATGTACCCTAAACATGCATGCATCAGTCATAGAGGGGTGACATCCCCACAAGTGCACTTATATTTGCCACAACATATTCATTGCCTTAAACAGTTACTGATAATAAGCTTACCCACCTGAAGCGCTTAAACCAAGGCAAACCTGAAGTCGGTGAAGTGTGCAGACGCTCACAGTCCAAATTCCGCCGAAACTGCATCCTCGGTGCACGTCGCGAAAGCCTCGACTCCCAACAACTGAAAGTACCCCGAAATCAAAGTCTGCAGATCCAACGGGTCCAGCAACACTTGCAAACACCCCTGGGTACAACAATAAGGCCCAACATTACACTTTTATTCCAAAATTAACCAAGTATACACAGTCTGAAAATCAGTCCCAAAGCCGTGCTTATTTCACCTGCCGAATGTGCCCAAAAAAATCCAATAAAAATACCACAGCAATCCTCTCGTCGATACCTTCGAAACGAGTACCTGCACGTCCAATTCCGAGCCCCGTAGGCCGAGTTACAAATTCCACAGTACAGGTGCGCAAAACCACACAGCAACATAACTGTAATCCCATTTACAGATAAGGGGAAGAACATATACCTTCGGGCAAAACTCAGAAAAATCCAATAAAAATACTGTGATATTCCTTGCGCCGAGTAGATGAAAAAAGTGTATAAGCACGTCGTCAAACGATGCCCGGTTGCGGAGATAACGCCGAAATACCAAGCCGCTGTCCAAATCCCCTTCACAGAAATGGGGTCATAGTAAGCTCGAACAAACACCTCGAAAAGCGCGAAATGAGGGAAAGATGAAAATACCAAGATCGTAGATCTGTCCGTCGCGAATCCAACGGCGAAGAAATCACGCGAAAAGGTGGTCGGAGTAGGCCGGGGGAGCTCGCGCACCGAAATGCGACGAAGGGGAACCCAAAAGGATGAGCGTCGCGCAGCGCCGTAAAAATGGAAACCTCGATAAACGTGCCACCAAAAATCCCAAAACTTTGCAGAAGGATGCAGCCAAACTCGGGGATCAACTTTGCTGAAGGCACCCAGGCGAGAGGAGGCTCGGAAATGGCGGAAAAAGGGGAAAGAAGGAGGCTCGGATCGCTTTTATAGGCTGCAGAAACAATTGAAGAAATACCGGATATGTCCCAATTTCCGGGCGCAGGGAACTTTCGGGCGCGCACTGTAGCAGCCCGAAATCCCCGCGTGCGAGCACTGTAGCCGCCCGAATCCACCCTGGGCCTCCACGTCGCCCGCCAAACAGGCGACAGCAACCCCCGCCGCTCCCCGCGCGACACGTGGCGCCCCCCAGACGCCGACACGTGTCCACCCCAAGCGCGGGAACCGCCCGACAACGCGCCCACGTGCGCTCTGCGCCCGCCGCCTGCGCCTCTGCGCGCACGCTTCCCGAGGCGCCCGCAGGTGCACCGTGGACCAGGTGCACGTGGACCGGCCAACCGGTGTGCGCCACGTGTCCCCCCACCGGTCCACCGTACACCCGCCTTTCCCGTGGACCGCGCCCGCTGCGCCGGCCCAACCGGGAACCGCCACGTGGCCCGCGACCGGTGCACGCCTCCGCGGTGGACCGCGCACCCGCCGCTGCCTGCTCCGCCGCGCTCCGCCGCTGCCCGCCGCCGCGCGCCGCCGCTGCCGGTGCCGGAACAGTACCCTTGCCTCGAAAAACGTGCCGAATCACCCGGACTCCGGAAAAAGCAAGTGAATAGTCCATTTTCATCGTTTTCACGCGCTGAATCCAAATCCGAAGTCCAATTTGCCAAATTCCAACTCTAAAAATTGCCGAAGTTATCCGGGAAGATGTTCCTTGATCCAAACTTCGCGCTGAGTCCAATTTTAATATCCATGGCGCGCGAAACCACTTCTGGAGCTCCGGCGGAGTCCACCGATCACCCACGTGATCCATTTAACACACTGAGCCCAACCTCCCTTGCTGCAATTCGACCTTGAACTCGTCACTAATGTCCAATTGGGGCACAAATCCCACCAACACGCCACATAGGCCTCCGGAAGCTGTAGATGAAACAGTGCTCCACAAGTGGGAGTTTCGGGTCTTCACAGTCGCTCCCCTCGAGCTACGCCCCGGGTGCGATGATGATACCGAGCCTGACGAGGCTACGATGTGGATATGCGCCTAGTTCATATACTAGTGGACGCTTGATACCCCTGGCCGAGTTACCATGGGGTCACTTTGTGTGAGATTGAGATAGTCGGTTTAGGATGCCCCACGTAAATCCCGTCCTCTTGTGGATGCGTGCTAGTGGGCAGGTGCGTTCCTAGACGACAGGCGCAGGCTGGACTGAGCCAGTTTTGGCAGTCTTTGAGATTTGGTGATATGAGCGGATGGTTTCATATTATGTTCATAGATGGTTTCTTTCCTTTGAGCATTAATACCGAGGCATGTTAGCAGTAGCGAGTGTATGCACTTTTCATCATTAGTATCGTTTTCTTGAGCATGATGATTGAGACATGATAGCTAGTTCCTTTCAGCTTTTATTTATCTATCTATCTATCTATCTATCTGCATACCTATCTGTTGTGCCTCCGGTAGACTTAGTGGGCATACCGTGGATATCGGTGACGGTACCCACTGGGATCTACCTCTGCAGTAGATCTCACACCCGCTGCGGTGACAGGTTTCCTGAGGCTGCTGTTCCGGCTGTGTTCGCGCGGAGACAGCTGATCGAGGTGAGGACGTGACCCTGTAGTTCCTTACCAGCTTTGAGAGTCTAAGGTAGATGTACCCGGTTTTATATTTTATGTTTCCACTTTTGTACTGGACATTCTGAGAGATCAGTGAGGATTTTGTATATTATTTTTTTAGCTGAGAGACTTTGTATTGAGGTTTTAATTAGATCTGATGTCCAGTTGATCTCTATAGTTTCTAGTTTTATTTCAGCTCTGATACATGTTTAGCTTTACATCTGACTTGCAGGGTAGACGCTTCGTCTGTGCGGCAGTTTCCGTACAGATGGCGGATCTGTTGGCGAGCCCGGGTCGCAGTCTCGACCCCGGGGCGTGACAGATTTAGGTGGTATCAGAGCCTAGGTGTATAGGTCATTGAGGACTTAGAGACCCTAGGCTATTGGTTGGACAGTAGGATGACTGTCGTGAGAGACGAGACTTTAGCGAGAGTCCTGATTGAGTTTGTACCTCCCCCAGAGGATTGGGGTGAGTGATCTTACATGTTATTTCTCTAAAGGTGATTATGTTGGCTGCAGACAACATAATGCTTTAGTATGGGTAACATGTTCTAGACTTCGCTTGATTGGGTCGAGAGAGTTTTGGTCCTAATGTTTGTTTTGTTGCAGTGGTTTCCGATGCTTCGAGACGCCCGTCCAGCGGCGAGGGCGCGTTTGACCTTGGATGAGGAGTCGAACAGCGGGAGGCTATATAGACAGAGCAGAGCGAGGTCTGAGAGTTACAGGCCCAAGTAGCCAGACGTTTGAGGCGATGCGGCGCCAGGAAGAGAACATGGAGCGCGTGATGCGCGTGCTTGAGCTGAGAGCATCTCCCGGGGTATCGCCAGTAGTACTCCCGGCCACGACATCGTCGTTTTCGACCCGGAGGCGCACTGTGGATAGTGCAGGAGCAGCGAGAGTTGCTGACCGGCTGTGGTACTTCATCCAGTTCCATCCCTGCAGATTTCGGGATTGAGCTTGGAGCCTTGAGGCCGAGAACTGGATCGCTGCTATGGAAGAGTTGTTCAAGGATTTGTTCATTCAGGAGAAGCATCTAGTGCACTTGGTTATGCACTTTTGGTTAGGGACGCCGAGAGTTGGTGGCGTCAAGTTCGTCCTGCTGGACCACCGGGAGCGCATAGGATGACCGGGAACGAGTTTCTGCGATTGTTGAGCAGAGTACCCCTTGCCGCCCAAGAGGAGGCACCAGCGGCCGTGTCAGGACATGTTCAGGCAGAGTGTTCCTGAATGGTGCTCTTGGAATTGCCGCTTGCGACCGCACCCTCTACACCTTTTTGGATGAAGAGGTTCGTCCAGTCTACCGGTGGGCTGATAAAGCCGTGATATCGAAGCGGATAGAGCGATGGTCTCCAGCATCTAGTATGAGTTTGCGCAGCTGGTTAGAGACACCAGGATAGTGGATTGTATCTTACCTGATGTAGCCTTCCTTATAGTTGTTGGATTTAGAGCATTTAGATGCCGACACCGCTTGTGTGTGCTTCAGTGAAGCAGGGGTAGCTTCGTGTGGGCCAGAGATAGGACTGTTGGCTTGTGCATGTGAGGATCTGGTTCCAGATCACGTTATCACTTGGAAGAGTGTTGCCAGTCCTGCCCAGTGTACATAGGACTTTGGTTTTGACCACTGTGTATTAATCCTCCAACGGTTTAGAGATGTTGCTTTGAGGATGGATATATTTGGCTATCCCAATTTATGTTATTATGGATTGTCGAGAGAGGACAATGACCCTCCGTGGACCTGGTCAGGAGGAGTACGCTTTTAGAGGAAGCTAGAGCACGATAGAGTTTGAGTTGGGATCGTATCGCTTCGCGTAAGTCGGTAGAGGAGGTGCTTACCGGCAGCACCGGGACTAAGGAATATTTTATCGCCCGTGTGATCCCGGGTGAATGTCTACCTGATCTGATATTGAAGCCACCGCTTAGTGAGATTGAGATTGAGATAATGACTGACGTGGATTTGGAAGCTGCGCCGATTATGGTAGCACCTATTGGAGTATCACCTGCGGGTCAGAGAGTGAGAGCAGATAGTGCAGCTGCGGGATTGATGGATCGAGAGGTCTGTGGGACCCAGTACCACGTCGTGGGTATACGACAGGAAGATCCAGAGATTGATGCTTGAGTATGATGCCACTTCCGTTGATACACGGGGGTGATGCCACGCCGTTGGTACACGCAGTGATGCCACGTTGTGAGTACACAACAGTGAGGGTTCTATGATAGTTCGAGCATAGACAAGTTTGGTTGGTTTTTCTACAAATGCCTTTTGTGAGATTGATAGCTTTATGGAACCCTACAGCCGAGGGTTGTATCCAGACAAGGTTTTGTGGATTGGCCATGCGATAATCAGCTGCAAGAGTGACAGTGGGCCCAACGAAGAGCGATGCCGTTTGGATTGCGCCTAACTTATGATAGTGACTGAGGTCAGAAGTTTTTGGACTAAGCAGGGCCAGTATAGCTTCGAGGACGTTAAAGTTGATTATGATATCAGTATCGATATGGATGATTGCCAGTAATAGAGAGTGCATTGTGGAGTTTTGAGCATTTTAGTTGCTAAGGAGCAACGGAGAGATTATGCCAATTGGAGGCTTCGAGTTGGGATTGGAGATCTTGATTTGTGGAAGCCACTGTCCGCAAGAGCTGTTCATTCGACATTTACCGCGAGGAGTTTGATCCGCGTTGTGGTTTTCTGGCTGGAAGAAGTGTATTTGACCCCTTGCACATTTTGGACTTCACTCTTTTGGGTTAGACGAGGGTTTTGAGTTTAGGATCGACCGATGCAATTCTTGCTGGTGAGACGGAAGAATTTTGCAGTCGGGTTATACTTTGGCGAAGGTTCAGAGGAACCTTTTTGATGAGAGAAAGGCCACTTGAGAGCCGGGGATGAGTTGAGGATCTCCTGTTCCATTGGATGAGGCACCCTCCTGAGTTATGGATTTATTTTGGGTTTCGAGGACGAAACCTTTTTAAGGAGGGGAGAGTGTAGAATACCGGGATTTCGGATAGCGCACCGACCTCGTGAGACGGCATGGTGTGGATAAATCGCCTCGAGCATTTTCCATATTGGATTACAGATGAGTTCGGGTCGACGCGGATCAACGCGGAAACCGGGTCGATTCGGGGTTTTCCGGCAGTGTCCACCGTTAGAGAACTGGCTTCGGGGAAGCCTCGACTCCACAGTGGAGTGCAGAAATTGGGAAACTCTGGGAACAGGTGTACTGTAAGATTACAGCGGAGTTCGGGAGGTTCCGGACTGACGCGGAGGACCCGAAGGTAAAAAGTGAGTCAGAATTGGCAGTTACGGGAGCCGGTTTTCGGATTGAGCACACAGACTCTACGGTTGAGCTTTTTGAGTGGGGAAAACTTTGGACATGTGTAATTTCAGATTACAGTGGAGTTCGGGAGGTTCCGGATTGGTGCGGAGGCTCCGAAGGTAAAAGTGACTTGGAGTTGGCTAAAAAGGGGTTTATTAATTATTTAATTTAAGTATTCTGTAATTGTTGCTTCTGCCTATGTTGAGTTTAGTGAGTGGAAGGAGAGAGAGAGGGGGGTGAAGTGGGCAATTTAATTGAGGGTGAGCTGCCTCACACCCACTGTGCCAATTAATTAGCCTGCGCTAATTAATTAGAGAGTCCACGTCACCTTCCTTCTCCCCTGATGCAAGCAGAGGAAAAAAAAAACGAACAGAGGAAAAATTGGAAGAGGAAGAAAGAGAAGAAGAAGAAGAGGAAGAAGAAAAGAAAGAGATGGAATGGTAGAGTTTGATGGTGGGAACTTTCTGCAGGGAGCTGCGGCGCCATGTGGAGCGGAGCGCGCGCGTGTCGATCGCCTAGCGAGGTGAGTCCTGTAGAAGTTTTGGGAAGCTTCAATTCTTGAGTTTTGATTTTTCTAGTTTTGGATTTCTTTTTGGGTGTGTTGTGGTTTGGTGTGGGATGCTGTCCACAGGAGCTTGGGTGGCCGCAGCGGGGAGCCGGCGGGGCGCAAAGGCGCCGCGCGCGGCCAGTCGTGGTGCTGCGCGGGCGCGCATGGGCGCCGCGCGCAGCAGGGAGCGGCGCTGCGCCGCCAGCAGCTGAGCGCGCAAGGGCGCT
>JAQNDB010004921.1:0-21662 GCA_029204045.2 Tillandsia leiboldiana | reverse complement strand
ACCTCTCAAACCCCCAATAATTAGCGTTTCGTCCGATCGATGGCTGCCCACCCCGGTCCCAACGCCAAATGGCTAACCTAGCCCACAAATTAACCCGGATGATAGAACGAAATAAATAAAAATTTAATGTCGGATCCCGAACAATTTACAGATTAGACTGAGCCGGGGCGAAAAAGAAGTAACTAGCGTGAATCACAAAAAATATCGTTAATCGGGTCTGGTTCCCTCAAAGGGACGTGCCGGACACCCGAACCGCAGCAATTCAAAAATTTATCCGGGAGCTTCGGGGGCGGAACTCCGATCCGATCGCGCCGCCTAGGCCTCAGCTTCGTGAGCTCTCATTTCCAAAAAAAATGCCCGTCGAGCCCCGGACGGCCTGCCCAGACTGACAAAAGAAAATCAAACCCCCGGACACCTTGCCTTAAAAGCGGTTCGAAAACCCGCGGCTATTACACCACTCATCCTCTAACAAACGAGTTTCGTCCTCGACAACTAACCGGATAGGACGTGAAAAGGTCGGGGTAGCACTCCCTCATTCTTGGATTTCCAGTTCCAAGTGGCTTCTCGCTCTTCATGGTTGCTCCAAGTACTGTCACGTAGGGGATAGCACGATTTCGTAGTGATTTTGTTTCCCTTGCCAGAATCTTCACTGGGGTTGCTTCGAAGCTAGGTGTCCTCCTTAAGTTCGAGTGCAGAGGTGTCCAGGACATGTGATGGGTCGGGGAGATATTTCCGAAGCATTGACTACGTGGAACACATCGTGGACATCGGTCGAGGTTGGTGGTAGGGCGAGGCGTAAGCTACTGGGCGATACGCTCTAGAACCTCAAATGGCCCACCAACAAACGTGGGCTCAGCCTGCCCCTTAGCCCGAAAACGCCCTGATCCTCGGATGCGAGACCGCACAAAAACACATTGTTCCCCACTTGAAACTCCAGTCCCGGCGCCTCTGGTCTGCGTAACTATTCTGGCGACTCTGGGCGGTCAGCAAGCGCTGTTATAAGGGCCACTTTCTCTTCATTCTTCCACTAAGTCGGGTCCCAAAAGTTTTCGCTCTCCCAGTCGATCCCAGAGATCGGGGATCGGCAGCGCCTTCCATACAGTGCTTCGTAGGGCGCCATCTGAATGCTGGCCTGGTAGCTGTTGTTGTAGGCAAATTCACGAGAGGTAGGTAGCGTGACCAACCGATTCCCAATCAAGCACACAGGCGCGAAGCAGGTCTTCTAGGGTTTGTATCGTGCGCTCTGACTGTCCGTCGTCTGAGGGTGGAAGGCGGTGCTGAAAATGTAATCTGGTCCCCATGGCCTGCTGGGAGACTTTGCCAAAACTTCGAGACAAAGCGCGTGTCTCTGTCCGAGGTGATCGATGCCGGTACCCCATGTAGTCTCACTATCTCGCTGATGTAGACTTGAGCTAGCCCGTTCGCGGGTCCAAGTGGTGTGAATTGGTAGGAAGTGTGCTGACTTGGTTAACCGGTCAACTACAACCCAGATCGCGTCGTGGCCCTGTTGTGAACGTGGGAATCCAGTGACAAAATCCATGGTGATCTGGTCCCATTTCCACTCTGGTACCGGTAAGGGCTGTAGCTTCCCTGCTGGTCGCTGGTGTTCGGCCTTTATCTGTTGACATACTAGGCAGTGGGCTACGTATCGCGTCACGTCTTCTTTTAACTTAGGCCACCAGAACGTCTGTTTGAGATCCCTGTACATCTTCGTGCCCCCCGGGTGTGCCGCATAAGGGGCTCGATGTGCCTCCGCTAAGATTTCATTCTTCAACTCTGGTGAATCCGGCACACAGACCCGCCCGCGGAAAACATAGGGTGCCGTCGTCTTTCACCGCAAAGTCAATCTCTGACCCTGGGGAATCTTGTCTCGTAAGCGCTGTAGGTGCAGATCGGTCTGCTGTCCCTCCTGGATCTTCTCGAATAGCGTCGGCTTGACCACCAAGGCTAGGAGTTGCAGAACTGTGCCCGCAGGCACCACCTCCAACTGCATTCGCGCGAACTCCGCGATCAGGTGGTCCTGCTTTGTCAGCGCGCTCTCCGAAGCCCCGTCCCGATGCCCCTTTTCTGCTCAGTGCGTCTGCCACCACATTTGCCTTCCCGGGGTGATATTGGATCGTCAAGTCGTAATCCTTCAGCAACTCGAGCCACCGTCTCTGCCGCAAGTTTAACTCTTTTTGGGTAAAGATGTACTTAAGACTTTGATGATCTGAGAAAACGTTGCAGTGGACTCCGAAGAGGTAATGCCTCCACAGTTTCAAAACGAAGACCACGGCGGCCAATTCCAAGTCGTGTATCGGGTAGTTCCTTTCGTAGTCCTTCAGCTGCCTGGACGCGTAGGCGATCACCTTCCCCTGTTGCATCAGAACACCTCCAAGACCGATCCTTGACGCGTCGCAAGTACACTTCATAATCCTCTCCGGGCGTCGGCAGCACCAGTATTGGTGCCTTAGTTAATCTCTTCTTGAGTTCCTCAAAACTCTCCTGACACTTGGCCGTCCATATGAACTTTCTCGCCTTTTCTGGTCAATCGGTTTAAAGGGGTAGCGATCTTTGCGAAACCCTCAACGAAACGCCGGTAGTATCCTGCCAGCCCTAGAAAACTTCGTACTTCTGTCACCGACGTCGGCGGCCGCCAGTCTACCACTGCTTCTACCTTTTTGGGGTCCACAGCGATCCCCTGTGCCGAGATCACATGCCCTAGGAAGCCAACTTCCCGCAGCCAGAATTCACACTTCTTGAGTTTAGCGAACAGCTTCTGCTCTCTGAGGGTTTGCAGGATCGTCCGTAGATGGTCCTCGTGCTCCTCGTCGGTAGTGGAGTAAATCAGGATGTCGTCGATGAAGACTACCACGAACCGATCCAAGAAGGGTCTGAAGATCCGGTTCATCATGTCCATGAAAACAGCGGGGGCGTTCGTAAGCCCGAAAGGCATCACCGTGAACTCGTAGTGGCCGTATCGAGTCCGGAAGGCGGTCTTGGGGATATCTTCATTTCGAACTCGGAGTTGATGATAGCCCGACTGTAGGTCAATTTTGGAGAAGACCGTCGCTCCCCGTAACTGATCGAAGAGGTCGTCGATTCTGGGTAGGGGGGTACTTATTCTTCACCGTGACTTTGTTTATCCCTCTGTAGTCAATGCAGAGCCGCAGGCTTCCATCTTTCTTCCGTACAAAGAGTACCGGTGCGCCCCAGGGTGACACACTCGGTCGGATGAACCCTTTGTCCAAGAGATCTTCCAGTTGTGCCTTAAGCTCCTTCAGCTCCGCGAAGGCCATTCGGTAAGGGGCCTTCGTAATAGGCTGCGTGCCTGGCAGCAGCTCAATAGGGAACTCCACCTCCCTCTCCGGAGGCATCCCCGGCAACTCCGCGGGGAAAACGTCAGGATAGTCCCTCACCACTGGGATATCTGCAAGTGTCGTCGAGGGTCGAGTAGCCAAATCCACCGATGCTAGATAGGCCACGCACCCCCCCTCAACCAGTCTTCTGGCCCGTGCCGCTGAAATAACCGCCGGGAAGGAGATGCTCTTGCCCATTATGTACACATGTTCGGGGAAGCCCGGTTCTTGCAGCCGCAGTTGTCGCTTGTCGCAATCAATGAGTGCCTGGTACCTTGTGAGCCAGTCCATGCCCAACACCACGTCGTACTCCTTCAAAGGGATCACCGCCAAGTCCCAAGGGCAGACCAACCGTCCCAACATAATCGGGCAGGCGGCCACAAAACTGGTCGCCTCCAGAGTCCCTCCCGCCGTTTGCACCGTCAAGGAGGCTTGGAGGGGTGTCTCCTCGAGGTTATGCATGAAAACGAAATCATGAGAAATGAACGAGTGCGTTGCTCCGGTATCGAAAAGAGTTCTAGCACGGGAATTCAAAACGGAAGTAGTACCTGCAAGAGCGTCCTCCGGTGGATCAGTCCCTTGGCGGGTCATTGAGAAAACCCTCCCGCCTGGTTGTGGTTGCCGGTCCTCCTCACGCCGTGGTGCGGGGGGTCTGGAAGCCGACGCCATAGGAGCTTTTCCCCGCCCTGAGTGCTGTGGCCTGGGCGTAGGTGCTCCCATGGGCGCCGATCCCCCGCCTAAGGGGCAGTTGCGGCGGAAGTGCCCCCGTTTGCCGCACCTGAAACAATTAATGGTCGTCTCTTTGGGGGCACTCTCCCGTCAGGTGTCCTCCCCCGCATATGACACAAGGCCTATTCCACGGCCTCGGCCCTCCTGTTGGCGCGCCCCGGGGTCCTGTCGGCGGTCTCCATCTTTTGGGGGGTCGGCTCCCGCTGGAAGAACCCTCCCCCCAGCCTTGCTGGTGTCGCTTCTGATCCCTTAGCCGCGCCGCGTTCTCCCTTCTGGCACGGGTCACAGCGAAACCCCGCTCCACCGTGGTGGCCTTGTCGACCACTCCCTGAAAGGTATGCAGGCCAGCCGC
The DNA here is from genome assembly GCA_029204045.2 of Tillandsia leiboldiana. Classification (NCBI taxonomy): domain Eukaryota; kingdom Viridiplantae; phylum Streptophyta; class Magnoliopsida; order Poales; family Bromeliaceae; genus Tillandsia; species Tillandsia leiboldiana. The sequence goes on along the minus strand of JAQNDB010004921.1, from coordinate 17,243 downwards.
GTTCACCACCTCGAAGATGTCGCTTCGCAGGCCATCGACGAAGAGTTGTGCCTTGTGAGCCTCGTCCCGTGCGACGAACGGGACGCAATTTACTAGTCGGACGAATTCCCGTTGATATTCCATGACCGTCCGGTCCCCTTGTTGAATGTGGTTTAGGTCATCCTCCAACTTTTTCTTGACGCTGCTGGTGAAGAAGGCCTCGAACAGCTCCTTCTTGAAAGTTGTCCAGGACGGAAGAGCGGTACCCTTAGCAGGATCGGGGCGTATCGTCTTCCACCACAAGCGGGCATTCCCTTCCAAGCAATGGACGGCTAGGGGAACCCGCTCGTGATCCTCCATAAGTAAGTCTTCAAAGAGTTTCTCCATTGACCCCACCCAGTTCTCCACGACCCACGGATCTGTCGTGTCCCCTTCGAACGTGGGCGGGTCGTGCTTCTTAAAGTCCTTCAAGTTGGCCCGCACTCGATCCCGTTCGGTCATCACAACCCCCCCTCCACTCGTGGCGGCGGCAGCCGCGATAGGGGTAGGCGTGACCACCGTTTCCTCCAGAATAACCCGGCTAGTTGTCCCTGGCGCCGGCCCCGTAGTCGCCGCTGGTGGTGGTGCTGTCGGCGGTGCCGCGGCCGGTGCTGTCGGCCCCGGCGGAGGGACCGGGGCGGCCGTCACAGGTGCGGCCTGCTGCTGCGTCATCTGGCGTACGTGATCGGTGAGGGTAGCCAATTGCCCCGCCATTTCCCGCAATTGTTGCCGCAGGAGTTGGTTCTCCGCGGCCGTCGACGTTGTCGCATCCGCCTCGGCGTCCCCCGCCGATGACCTTGTACGGGCCATATCTGTCACTCACAAGAAGGTCAAAATTAGACAGTAACTACAACCAGTGTACCCTTTTATGCGAGGAAAGATTCAAACTCCCGCCCCCCGTTCACTCACGTTCTAAAATCCTATGCCCCACCCATTTCATTTATTCGTAGGTATGTGAGGCATTCCCACGGATGTCGGCACTAGCTGTTGTGATTGAATGAAGTCTCTGATACCATCTTAATCTGTCACGCCCCGGGGGTTTGTTTTAGCGGAAACGGCATTTTTTTTTTTTTTTTTTGAAAGGTCTCTTTCTTCCCCGGTGCGTGCCCAGACCCGCCGCACATACAGGATCTCTCTGCAAACGGACAGAGTCTCCCCTGTACGTGCACGGCGTGTGGTTGAATACATCTCCCAAGCAAACATAACCATTCAATCACAACATTCAATTACATACAACCAGTATTCTAAATATTTAAGCGCATGGCCACTTCAACTTGAAAGGATAAATCCACGGTTTTTAAAGAGTGCCCACCCGACACTTAAGTTTTGAAAACGAGTTTCGAAATCAGCATAAACCCCAGGGTTTTGAAAACGGTGCCCACACGACACCCAAGTTTTGAAAGCTCATTTCGCAATCCATAAATCCACAAGGTTTTGAAATCAGTGCCCACACGACACTTAGACTTTGAAAACGGTTTTCGCAATCTTTTCTTTGTTTTTGTTTCGCTTTTCAAATGGCCAGTAGGAAATAAAGGGAAAGGTAGTGCATAAACAGATAATCAAATACCGACATCTACGTCGACCCCACAAGGGTATCGGGAACCTCACACATGCCCACAATATAAATGAAAAGCTGAAAAGAAAAGGAAAGTATAAAGTTCAGGGTCTCCAACGGTCCCGCTGTGTCCGCCCCGTCCTCACCGCCACCTACCTCTCCCCTCGCCTGGGCCCTGTCACGAAGTGGGAAGTCAGTGACTAATAAATGCCGTGCAGGGGGAATAATAAAAACAAACCGTGGCGACAACCGGAGCAACCACCCTTTTGGGGGGGGGGGGGGAAATGGTAACCTGTATATCTGCATCCTGTAATACTCTGCCGCGTCGGTCCACTACCGACGGCCCATACCGTACCTGCAGCACCGCGACCGCGCCGGACAACTAAACCGGCGGGTCGCTCCGCTCGCACCTCGGCGCCTCAACCCCACAGCTAATAAGGGGCCCCACTACGTCACCTCGTGGGTATACACGGGTCCTACGACCTCTTTTCCGGAAAAGTGCACCCCTCACGGTGGCCAAACCGCGGGTGCACGTGTTGCAGCCTCGAGCACAGTAACCACAATATATGAGCAATAGTAATGCAGTAATCGCAATGTATATGAAATAGTAAAGCAGTAACCATGATGCATGAATCAGAATAAGGTAGAGGCGTGTAAACTCATGTTGCCCTACTATTAGCATAGTCGAAGGAAAGACGGTAGCTGAAGCATCAAAACACGAGACCACGTAACTATCGATGTGTAGCAATAATCCGTAGCATCTAGAATAATGATTACTGAAGTGAACGGTAACATATAATATTTAAAATTAAAACAATCAATGTGGTTCGATGCCAAATATCACACTCAACCCACCTGTCGCTAGTAGGCGTCAACGCTCCGCTCCCTCGCGTCCTGGTACTCCCGCTCGGCTCCTTCGCACACCTGCCGCGAGGAGAAAAGCGACGCTCAGACGCGGATGAAGACGAGAGGCGGGCGAACCGCTCGTCGGGTTCGCGGCTCCCCGTCCGCACGCGGGCCGTGCGCGTGCTCAGCTCCGTACGGGCAACCCCACACGTGGGGTTGAGCGCGCGTCCGGCCCCGTGCGGGTCACCCCGCACGCGGGGCTGGGCGCCGCCCAGCCCTGCGGCCTACCCCGCACGCGGGCTGGGCGTGCCGCCCGGCCCCGTGCGGGTCACCCCGCACGCGGGTCTGGGCGTCGCCCAGCCCCGTGCGGGTCACCCCGCACGCGGCTGGGCGTGCGCCCGGCCCCGTGCGGGCCATCCCGCACGCGGGGGCTGGGCGCCGCCCGGCCCCGTGCGGGTCACATGAGGGCGCCGGATGGGGGGGGGGTTTCTTCGCACGTGCGGCGGATTCCGGGAAATCCGCCGCCTGTGCCTCACCCCTTCCGGTCAAGATGATCAAGAACTCAACACGAGGAAAAAGAAACTAAATTCCCGTCTCACCTTGATGAGGACGACGAAGGTTTGGGAAGAGGGGATCGTCCGTTCTCGTAGGTCCGGTGTGGTGGTGGTGGGGATGCGGCGTTCTCCCCTCTCCTCGACCGTCTTCGCTCAGGTCGTGCGTGCCAAAGGGGTAGCAGACTGAGAAGGGGTTCCCAACCCTCACCTCTCAAACCCCCAATTAATTAGCTGTTTTGGTACGATCGAGCCCAACCCGCGTCCAACTCCAAATGCTAACCTAGCCCCAAATTAACCCGGATAGATAGAACGAAATAAATTAAATTAATTTATGTCGGATCCCGAAAATTTACAGAAAATTAGACTGAGCCGGTGCGAAAGAATTAACTAGCTTGAATCAAAAAATATCGTTAAATCCGGGTCTGGTTTACCTCAAAAGGGACGTGCCGGACACCCGAACCGCAGCAACTTCGAAAATTTATTCCGGGAGCTTCCGGGGTCAGAAATCCGATCCGATCGCGCCGCCGGCCTCCGCTTCGCGAGCTTTATTCTCAAAAAAAATGCCCGCGAGCCCCCGACGGCCTGCCCAGAATGACAAAAGAAAATCAAACCCCCGGACCCCTTTGCCTAAAAGCGGTTCGAAAACCCGCGGCTATTACAGCTGTGGGCACTTGTGTGAGTGTGCTTTGGAGGTGGTAGAGTGAGTGTATGTGAGCATTTATTTGGAGTGCAGATATTGTGCTGGTCATGTTTGTGTGTGGATTTTTGGATTTTTAGTGTGCTGTTGGTGTTGCGGGTTGGTTGTGGAGTGAGCCAGAGTGTGCCGGGATTTTTGTAGAAGACTCAAGAATTTTGTTCGAGCATCCGGGGATTTTTCCGAGTACGCGATAGTGTGCGCGCGCGCGGCGCGGTTTTCGGAATTTCGTCAGTTTGAGGTTTCGACGCTTCACCGACTTCAGCGATGCCTACGGAAAGCATTTCAGGTGGGTTGGAATTTCTTCCAAAATGTATGGAATGCCCTTTAATTCTTCTGAATGCAATTTGAGCATGTCTAGTGTAATATTTTCACTGTTAGTAAATCTGATAGTTGCATAGAAAATTACAGAAAATTTTTTGGAACCCCAGATTATTTTTAGTGTACTCCTGGTACAGTATGACACTAGATTGCATGATTAGAGAGCATTACTTTTGCACCGGGATCGTTTTTAAAAATCATGAAACCTGTTTTAAGAAAAATATCGGCTTTTAAAATGTGGTTTTTAAACTGTGAGATTTCCAGTGAGATGACAGGGTGCCAGGGTGCATGTAACCTCATGCCTGGGTGTCGAGGAGATTTTTATTTGACTTTTGGATGTTTTTACTAGTGTTTCGGGGGTTGGTGAGGGCATATCAGTTCGAGCCGTGGAAGGTTTCCCGACTGAGTTGTGCTTTTGAGCATTGAGTTTCCGATCTGTCTGATCGTGGATTATAGCCTGCATGTGCCGCTTATTGACACAGATGAGTCAGTAGAGAGCCTTTACTTGGGCTAGGTTTCTTTATGTATTAGACATCCCACACTTTGCATCTTTCTTGGACATAGTGTTGCCTCGCCCGGGTAGTGGGTGTCGGGTTATGTATAATATGGATCTAAATAGGGGAAAAACACCTAGAGGGGGGTGAATAGGTGTAAACGTTTAAACACTCAAAAATCGTTGCGCAATAAAACCCAATGCGGAAATAAAAAATAACACGCAAGATTTTTACGTGGAAAAACTCCAAACCGGAGTAAAAAACCACGGGACCGATAACACGGTGAAATCCACTAGAATTATAACACGTACAAAGGTGATATACCGTACTCACAGACGACTCAACCTTTTTCCATACGCTCCTAGTTGATCTTCTCCGCTCGCTCCGCAACGCTTCTCGAATCCACGATCTGCGTCCAACGCCGAATCCACGACGTCTAACCGAATCCACGGTCTTCACCCAGTAGCACGTCTCGAATCCACGAACGTACCTCGCTCCGAATCCACGAGAGCGGTAGCACCTTGAATCCATAAGGCCACGCGAGTCCACGCGCCGATTTTGGGGAAATCGTTGTTTTTTGGGTGGTGATGATCCGCCGAATACTTAGATTAGAAATAGATCGGAAATACCATCTAAGTATTCATTGATTTGATTCTACTCAAAATCTGAGTATGAAACCCTAGAATCAAATCAATCAATATAGATGAAGAAACATAAGATTAAATCTATTGATTTCCTTTCTTCTCTATATGTGGATTTTTCTATTTTTGACCGTATATGGATTACCCTAAAAAATGAATCGTAGGGTCTATTTATAGGTTAGAAACTATTGGAAGAGGATAAGAATCAAAAACTAACTTTTTCTGGAATTTTACAGGACGACGATCCGGATCGGATTTACGGCGATCCGGATTGTCGTAACGAAACAGATAATTGCCAGAAAACAAAGGTTCAGGATCCGGATTGAAATGCCTGATCCGAATCGTTCATATATTTCAGCAAAAACCAATGTTCGGGATCTGGATCAAAAGTGGCTTGGATCCGGATTGGTTTTGCATATGAATCAACACCCTTCGGGATCCGGATTGAAATGTCTGATCCGGATCCTGAACATGTCCCATGTCCAGTTTTTGATTTTTATGCAATTAAAAATTCATCCAAGTGTTTCTACACTATAAGAAGTATTCGGATCACCAAAATTAATTAGTTAAACATACCTGATCCTTTTGAATTCTTCTTTCTTGAGATTGAGTTATATGATCCAAACTTCTTCATCTTCAATCTTCAAGACTCAATACTTTCACGAAATGCGCCAAAACAAATTCCTTAACAATCTCCCCCTTTGGCGGTTTCGTGACAAAACACAAATCCACTTAAGAAAATTCAAAAAGATATTTTTGTTGCTATCACCATACAACAAAAATTTACAATGGAGATCCAAAATTAAATACATGAGATAAACTCCTAAAACAGACTCTAGACTTAGACATCTGCACTCTCTGCAAAAAGAAATCATTCTTGACAAAAGAGATCGTTAGATACCTCAAGAATATTTAGCATTCAAAACCTAACAGAGATAGAGTTTATACTCACCATGACATTCACGAATTCAGATATGTAATAAGATCACAATCAGACATTGACATATCTTCTAAGCAGTAAAATTCAAAATGTCATAACTTTGTTAGTAATCACACAACTTGTTAGTAATATGTAAAGGCTGGAAGAAGAATAAGGGGAGGAGTCAGGATGAAGGTAGGAGTAACATCAGAGTACATAGAAGGAAGGAGTTAAGTACTTAGCTTTAGAACAAGAATAAGCTTCGGCTTCTGGGTAGATCGAGTGACCTTCGCTTGGAGGCTCTATCTTCAGGTCGCAAGGGTGAAGGTCGAAGCTCTTCGTCTTCATCAGGAATGGAAGCTCCGCCATGGATGGGTTGCAAGGAAGGGGTTGGAATCGTCTAGAGGAGAAGAGTAGTGGGTAACTCAGGTTGGTAACCAGGGTGTAAGGCGGGGTTGAGTCGGAGGAAGCCAGCTGTGAAGTTGGAAGGCCCTGGAAGCTGGTGGAAGGAGCGATGCGGGGCGGATCTTCCATGAAGACCCGCACCACTACGACAGAGCAAGGTAGGCCCAAGCCCAGGCGGGGGTGGCCCACACCGCATATCACAAGGATGCCCACGAAGGCCACAGGATTAATTCCTCAATTACAACGTAGTCCATATTGTATACATATTAGCATTTAAGCCCAGAATCGGGCCTATAAATAGGTAGTTACAAACAGAAACAGTTAACGAGAATCCGATCATTCTTCAACAACCTCTTCTTCTCCACTGAGCTCTTCCCTCATCTCTCTCTCCTTTTCTCTCTATTTCTCTCTCATTCTTCTTCTTCTTCCTCAATTCCCCACCATACCTGGATCATCATCGCTGAGACCCCTCAGAGGAGTTTCATCACCGTGGTACCAGCTCCGATCCAGATACGAGCTGTTGATCGTCATCGTCGCCATCCTAGCTCCAGATTCATAGATTGGAGCGGTTGCGACTCGGACCCAGCTTCTCAATTGTTGCAGAACCGTATCGTCGCCTTCCAAGCTAAAGATCCGTAGATCCAAGCGGTTGCAACGTGGATCCACCTTACAATTGGTATCAGAGCAGTTCCATCCCAGGGACTGTGGAATTCGGGAAGATCCGTCCAGGTATTCTTCTCCTTTGTACTGTAGCAATCGGGAACTATTTTGAATAGATCTGCATATCACATAGAGGAGATTGTGAGATTCAGCACCATTAGATTCCTTAACACACGATTGGGAAGAAACACCATAACCGATTTAGGTTTATTACTGATTCCATTCCGATGGCGGAGGGTACTCGTCTTAAGGATCTCAATGAACATATGATAAACTTGGAAACTCAAATGCATAAACTCACCACAGAGTATCAGGAGAAAATAGTAGAATTATCTGCACAGATTAAAGATGTAACTGACATCGAGCAAAGGCACCATGAGACTGTGCAAGCTGAGGCATTGCGAAGGCATGAGGAGTTGTTAAAGCTGTTAGCAGCTCATAACCCTCAAGTGGCCCCTGTAGGAAATGTGTATCCAGCTCAAAGTTCCAAACAAGAATTCCCAGGCTATCATAAAAGTGCATTTGTTAAATCAGAATTTAAAGAGAATAAGGGAAAAGGGTTATTACCTAACCCAGGTAGGGAGTTTGATTCCCGATGGGAGGAACGGGCTGATACAGTAACTGGCAAGGGTTATCATCAATCACATATTCCACACCCTCGATTGGAATTTCCCACGTTTACTGGTGATGAACCAAGGAATTGGGTGGAAAATTGTGAACAATATTTCGAAGTATATCAAATTCCACAGCAGCAGTGGTTGAACGTTGCCACGATGCACATGTGTGGCAGAGCTAGGACGTGGAAGCAGAGTTACTTGGTTAATAGACAAATGGTTAGTTGGGAGGAGTTTGTGGAATCCCTCTATCGTAGGTTTGCACAGACGGGCGAAAGATACTTGATCCGTGAGTTTAACAATCTTAAGCAGACAAGCTCAGTTGAGAGATATCAAGAGAAGTTTGAAGAACTCAAGACACAGTTACTGTATTATAATCCTCAATTAAGTGAAGAACACTTCATTTCTTGTTACATAAACGGTTTGCGAGAAGATCTGGTGCCCTTCCTAGATATTGCTCACCCAAATACATTGGAGGATGCTTATGAACAAGCAATATTGCATGAAAAGGCCCTATCAGTGATCAGCAGGAAGTACAGATCTTCACCAAAACCATCGGGGGGTGGGTATCAACCTAGTAACTACTTCAAGCCACAAGTGCCAGCCAATCAAGCCCATCATTCCATAAACTCCCAGAAGGTGGGGGGTAATCAGCTAGCCTATAATAAATCCCTCTTGGATCAGAGGAGGGCAGCTGGGCAGTGCTTCAAGTGCGGTGACAGGTATTATCCTGGGCATATCTGTTCTAACAAGCCCCTCAATTACATACAAGGTCAAGAGAATATTTTGGAGGTATATGATGAGGATTGCATTCTAGAGGAGGGACCGGAAGTAGAGTGTGAGGATGGTAGCCAAGCGAGTGGAGCTTATTCCAGCCATGAAGAGGGCATTTCAGTACATGCCCTGAGTGGAGATAAGCCTCAAGACACTATCAAATTGCAAGGAGAAGTCAAGGGGCATTCACTGACAGTGTTAATTGACACGGGAAGCACTCACAGCTTCATGGATCTGCAGGTGGCTAAAGAGATCAAGGCCCAGATGGTAGCTGCAAATCCTTTAATGGTCACAGTGGCTAATGGCCAAAAGGTTCTTAGTAAATTGCAGTGTGTGGGTTTCAATTGGACAATGCAAGGGCAGACATTTCAAGCAGATCTGAGGATCATTAGGTTGGAGGGCTCAGGGATAATTTTGGGAATAGATTGGTTGAGGTCTTATGGTCAAGTCACATTTGATTTCCAGCAGAACGCCATTACTATAACCAGGGAGGGTCAACCAATAATATTGAAGGGCATGGGTGAAAAGGCTAAACTAAGGGTAGTCACTGCCAATCAATGGTATCAGGAGTTCCCATATGGGAATTGTTGTGTCATTCAACAGTGTACCCAGGATAGCAGTAAAGAGGAAGTGATTACCAACCCCGGATTGGCAAGGGTCTTGGACCAATATTCTGATGTTTTTACAGAACCCAAAGGGTTACCTCCCCAGAGGAAAGAAGATCATAGGATACCCCTTCAGGTCAACACCACACCAGTCAACCTTAGGCCGTACAGGCACTCTCGTGATCAGAAGGAGGAGGTAGAAAGACAGGTTAAAGAAATGCTGGAATCATCTATTATACAGGACAGCAATAGTCCATTCGCAGCTCCAGTGTTGCTGGTAAAGAAAAAAGATGGGAGCTGGAGAATGTGTGTAGACTATAGGCAACTTAATAAAGCAACTATCAAAGATAAGTTCCCAATCCCTGTTATCGATGATCTGTTGGATGAGCTTGGTGGTTCTAAGCTATTTTCTAAATTGGACTTAAGATCAGGTTATCACCAGATCCGGGTATACACTGAGGATATACCCAAAACAGCATTTCGTACCCACCAAGGACACTATGAATTCAAGGTCATGCCCTTCGGGCTAACTAATGCCCCGGCAACATTTCAGTCCTTAATGAACACTGTTTTCAAGGCACAACTAAGAAAGTTTGTACTAGTGTTCTTCGACGACATACTAGTATACAGTCAATCCTGGGAGGAACATGTGAAGCACCTATCAGTGGTATTGGAGATCATGAGAAGCAACCAGTTGTATGCTAAAAGGAGCAAGTGTGCATTTGGAAGGAAACAAGTGGACTATTTGGGGCATGTAATTTCAGAGGAGGGTGTAGCTACAGACCCAGCTAAAATAGAAGCCATGATTCAGTGGCCTGTACCTCAGACTCTAAAGGAATTGCGTGGTTTCCTGGGGTTAACGGGGTATTACCGAAAATTTGTTAAGCACTACGGCATTGTTAGTAAGCCACTTACTGAACTATTAAAAAAGGATCAATTCCATTGGAATCCTGAAGCTCAGAAGGCATTTGAGGTACTTAAGGTGGCCATGACCACTGCTCCAGTGCTTCGCTTACCAGATTATGGAAAGCCTTTTGTTTTGGAGGTAGATGCCAGTGGAGAAGGCATTGGAGCTGTGCTATCACAAGAAGGAAGGCCGATAGCTTTTCTCAGTAAGGCTATCAAGGGGAAAAACCTAAGCTTATCTACTTATGAAAAGGAATTCTTAGCGATCTTAATGGCCACTCAAAAGTGGAGACATTACCTAATGACAGGGTGCTTTGTTATACAAACAGATCACGAGAGCTTGAAGTACCTTCTGGAGCAGAAGATATCTACACCCATGCAGCAAAAGGGCATGATGAAACTCATGGGTTTTAACTACACTATTGTGTACAGGAAAGGGAAAGAAAATAAGGCTGCAGATGCACTGTCAAGAGTAAGCTGGAACACAGCTCATACCATGGCTATTACTTCTGTATCTCCAGGTTGGATCAGTGAGTTAAAGGATAGCTATATGGATGATCCCCATGCCAAAACCACTATTGAGAGAATTGAACTACAAACTGAAGAGTGCCCTCACTACACCTACCACCAAGGGGTCTTAAGATATAAGGGCAGAGTATATGTGGGTAACACAGGTGATCTAAGAGACAAGTTGATCAGACATTTTCATCATTCGGTGACTGGGGGCCATTCTGGGTTGTTACACACCTACCAAAGAGCCAAGGGTCACTTCTATTGGGTTGGCATGAAGAAGCAAATTGAGGAGCAGGTTCGGAACTGTGAAGTATGCGCTCAAAACAAAATAGTTACACAAGCTGTTCCAGGATTACTACAACCCCTACCTATACCACAACAAATTTGGGAGGATCTCAGTATGGACTTCATAGAGGCTCTACCTAGATCTGAGGGTAAAGACGCAATATTGGTGGTGGTGGATAGGTTGACGAAATACTCTCATTTCATTCCATTGCGACATCCCTTCACAGCACAGGAAATAGCCAAAATTTTTCTTGACTCGATATACAAATTACATGGCTGCCCAAGAAGCATAGTCACAGACAGGGATAAAATCTTCACTAGCTTATTTTGGAAGGAACTATTTCATTTGCTGGGAACACAATTAAAAATGAGCACTTCCTACCATCCTGAGACCGATGGTCAAACTGAGAGAGTAAATCAATGTCTCGAAACTTATCTAAGATGTATGTGCTTCCAACATCCACAGAAATGGGGTAAGTATCTATCGTTGGCTGAATGGTGGTACAATACCAACTTTCACTCATCCTTAGGCACTACCCCTTACAAGGCCCTGTATGGGGTAGACCCATCCAATACCTTGGTAGCCACTGTTGACACAGTTACCCACCCAGAGGTAAAGGAATGGGCCCTCGAGAGAGAAAGGCTAACTAGGGAGTTAAGAGATAGACTCCAAGTTGCTCAAAACCGTATGAAGCAGCAAGCCGACAAACACAGGAGGGAGAAAGAACATACAGTGGGAAGTTGGGTATACCTGCGGTTACAGCCCTACCGTCAGATTTCGTTGGCCGCGAGGAAGAATCCCAAGCTCTCGGCTCGGTACTATGGGCCTTTTGAGGTACTAGCCAGAGTTGGGAAGGTAGCTTACAAGTTGAGGTTGCCCTCAGAATCCCAGATCCATCCAGTATTCCACATCTCCCAGCTGAAGACAGGACCCCCACCAAATTGTACAGTCATTCCTACTGCACCTCTCACTGGTAGTGATGGCGAACCGTTGGCAGGGCCCGAGAAGATACTGAGTTGTCGTACAGGCCACCGGAGAAGGAGAGTTGTGGACGAAGTACTAGTAAAATGGTTCAACCTTCTGGAGGAAGCTGCGACGTGGGAAGACGTCCGAGTATTGCGTCTCAAATACCCAGAGTTCATTCCCTGAGGACAGGTAATGACTCAAGGAGGGGGGATTGTAAAGGCTGGAAGAAGAATAAGGGGAGGAGTCAGGATGAAGGTAGGAGTAACATCAGAGTACATAGAAGGAAGGAGTTAAGTACTTAGCTTTAGAACAAGATAAGCTTCGGCTTCTGGGTAGATCGAGTGACCTTCGCTTGGAGGCTCTATCTTCAGGTCGCAAGGGTGAAGGTCGAAGCTCTTCGTCTTCATCAGGAATGGAAGCTCCGCCATGGATGGGTTGCAAGGAAGGGGTGGAATCGTCTAGAGGAGAAGAGTAGTGGGTAACTCAGGTTGGTAACCAGGGTGTAAGGCGGGGTTGAGTCGGAGGAAGCCAGCTGTGAAGTTGGAAGGCCCTGGAAGCTGGTGGAAGGAGCGATGCGGGGCGGATCTTCCATGAAGACCCGCACCACTACGACAGAGCAAGGTAGGCCCAAGCCCAGGCGGGGGTGGCCCACACCGCATATCACAAGGATGCCCACGAAGGCCACAGGATTAATTCCTCAATTACAACGTAGTCCATATTGTATACATATTAGCATTTAAGCCCAGAATCGGGCCTATAAATAGGTAGTTACAAACAGAAACAGTTAACGAGAATCCGATCATTCTTCAACAACCTCTTCTTCTCCACTGAGCTCTTCCCTCATCTCTCTCTCCTTTTCTCTCTATTTCTCTCTCATTCTTCTTCTTCTTCCTCAATTCCCCACCATACCTGGATCATCATCGCTGAGACCCCTCAGAGGAGTTTCATCACCGTGGTACCAGCTCCGATCCAGATACGAGCTGTTGATCATCATCGTCGCCATCCTAGCTCCAGATTCATAGATTGGAGCGGTTGCGACTCGGACCCAGCTTCTCAATTGTTGCAGAACCGTATCGTCGCCTTCCAAGCTAAAGATCCGTAGATCCAAGCGGTTTGCAACGTGGATCCACCTTACATAATATTACATGCCCAAATAGTTTGTCACGCCCCGGGGTCGAAACTGCGACCCGGGCTCGCCAACAGATCCGCCACCTATGCCAAACTCCGCATAGGCGAAGCGTCCTACCTGCAAGAAAAGTGCTACAGCTAACAGATATCAGAGCTATAAGATAAAACTGCTGTATAACTAAAACAACCACTGTACAACTAAAAAATAAAACAACAATGTACAGTCTCTTGATACAAATCAGCCTCACTACATCAGTCTCTCAAAAGAGGAAATAAAACAACTAATCTACTGAAACTCTCCTCTGAAGGGGTACCGCTACTCTCCAAACATGGGTAGGGATCTAGCTCGCGACTCCCTCGCCTCGATCAACAACCGCAGAATCAGCAACACCCGCTAAGACTCTGCAAAACAAAGGAGAGGAAGGAAAAAGAAGGGGGAAAATCCCAGAGGGTGTGAGAACTACACCAAAGGAGGGAGTTCTCAGTGGGTACCACCGCCAGGACCGACGGTCTGCCCACCAAGTCCTCAAAAGACAAAAACTAACCAAAGCCGTAAAGACTGATAAAAAGAAGCTGGACCCTCTCAACAGCTATCAAGCCACTAAGCTTGCTATGACTGCCATGCCTGCTATGCCTGCCATGCCTGCCTATGCCTGCCATGCCTGCTATGCCTGCTATGCCTGCCTATGTCTGCCATGCCTGCTATGCCTGCCTATGCCTGCCATGCCTGCTATGCCTGCCTATGTCTGCCATGCCTGCTCTGCCTGCCTATGCCTGCCATGCCTGCTCTGCCTGCCTATGCCTGCCATGCCTGCTCTGCCTGCCTATGCCTGCCATGCCTGCCCTGCCTGCCTATGCCTACTATGCCTGCCATGCCTGCCTGCCCGCCATGCCTGCCTATGCCTGCTATGCCCGCCTATGCATACTATGCCCGCCTATGCCTACTATGCCTGCCATGCCTGCCTGCCCGCCATGCCTGCCTATGCCTGCTATGCCCGCCTATGCCTACTATGCCTGCCATGCCTGCCTGCCCGCCATGCCTGCCTATGCCTGCTATGCCCGCCTATGCCTACTATGCCTGCCATGCCTGCCTACCCGCCATACAACGGTCAACCACTCACAAAGACCTTGGGACCACCGTACCCCAAACGGTTCCCAACAACACTAGCACTGGTCCAACACCGCCACTAGACTCCACTCGGTCCCCCCTGACACGAGCGCAACTATAAAGCAAATGTCTGCAATAAGCCCAATCTAATGCCACCAGTAGACACTGGTACTGCCTGCTCTGCCTGCCGCGACGGGTATGCCAGCCTACGCATAACACCGAAGCAAAGGAGTCTCAAGGACTCAAAGTCTGTCTGCCGCGCACTTCCGGAGTGGCACTCGAGGGGAGCGACCCACACGAGTAAAGTATCTCAGTATCCAGTACATAATCAGCAGGACTGGATCATGACTCTGATCAAAGTGGGAAGACCCATCCACTAGAGAAATCAGATACCCAATCTGGTGCATAATAAATGTCCGGTCAACCGCCCAATATCCGCGGTTGCCGCAAAGCCCCACAACTAATCCAACCTGTCCCAGACACCAAGTCCCGACTACACTACCCAGAACCCCTGCTCGAACCTGAGCAACACAGACCACCTGACTAGCAAAGAAGGAGAAAAGGATAACATGGTTTCTCCTAAGTCAAGTTCCAAAAGTAGTGCAGCGGTAAAAGATGGCCTAACTACATGTCCATGCACGCATGCTTTGTTCTCAGAAATAATAAAAGTGGGTGAAGCATATATTAGTAAAGCATGCTAAAACATTCCTACTATGGTATACCAGTCTCACCCAAGTGGGCCATTCCTTGCTTACCTCTCGCTCATATCGGTTGTACATCAAATACGCCTGTTATCAATCATAGAGGGATGATAACCCCACCTGTGCCCTTACATTCACCGTGATATAAAAATCTTATACAGTTACTAAATTAAGCTTACCCACCTGAAGTGCTCAATCCAAGGCAAACCTGGAGTCGGTGAAGAGCGTGTCCGCTTGCACGCACAATCAGCTGAACCCATAACCACGGTACATGTCGCGCAAACCTCGGCTCCTAGCAGTGTTCCAAAAATATTCGCGAACCCTCCTGGGTACAACAAAAGGTCCAAGGTTACACTTTATGCTAAAATATCCAACTATACACCATCTGCTAGAACCAGCCCTGAAGATGTGCAATTTTCACCTGTAGAACGGACTCAGAAAAATCCACCAAAAATACGGACGCGATCGTCGCGTCGAGCCCTTCGAAACGAGTACCCTGCACGCCAAAATCCGAGTCCCGGAGGCTGAGTTACAAATTCCACAACGCGGTGAGCGCGAAAGTCCACAACAAACACAACTGTAATACGCCGCACAGTAAAGGGGAAAGAAGTATACCTTCGGGCGGATCTCAGCAAATTCCCCGAAAAACACGATGGTAATCCTTGCGACGCGCAGATCCAAAGAGTGTAAAGGCACGACCCAATCCGAGCTCGTACAACAAGTTGCACGCAAAACGGTGCACACCGCCGGAGTCCGCACGCAAAACGGAGCACGGTGCCGAAACCCGCGCGCAAAACGAAGTCCGCACGCAAAACGGAACACGGTGCCGAAACCCGCGCGCAAAAAGGAGTCCGCACGCAAAACGGTGCACGGTGCCGAAACCCGCGCGCAAAAAAGGAGTCCGCACGCAAAACGGTGCACACCGTCGGGGTCCACACGCAAAACGAGCAATAAAACCCGGTCCCTAGCACAGACGAGAGTAAGGGGTCAAATCCAATGTCCAAAAGGACGCTCCAAAACTGTGCCAAAATACCGCAAGAATAACACGTGGGACCTACCTCGACCGCGTCGCGCCGCCCAACCGCCTCCTTGGGACACCTCGCGCGCTTCGCGAGGTCCACGGCGCACCGCCGTGCCACCCAAAAATTCCCTCCTCACTCCCTCTCTTGCTCGGTGGAGAAGAAAGAAAGAAAAGAGGAGAAAATGGCGCGGGGGAGAAAGAAGAAGAAGAAGAAAAAAGGGGAAGAGGGAGATGGTCCACGGACCCGGTCCACAGCCCCAGGTCCACCGCGGCAGCCAATGGGAGCCTCCCTCCCCCCGGTCCACAGCACATGGGCGCGCGCGCTCGGTCCACGCGCGCGCCCACAGCGCCACGCGGCACGCGTCATCGCGTGCCACGCAGGCGCCGCACCCGCGCGCTGCATGCGCCGCGGGACACTGCGAGCGCCACACCGTAGCCCCGCTCCCCTTCCGCGCGGGCGCCACGGGGGCCCGCCACGTGGCGGCCCCCTGCGTCACCCGCGCAGGAGCGCGTTCCCGAGGCGCCTGCGCGCCTCGCGCAGTGCGCCGCCGCGCTCCGAGCCGCGCGACTCCGCCTCGAAAGCGTGCCGCACCTCGGGATCCGTGCACGCGCCTCGAAAAGCGTGCCCTTCATCCGGGCTCCAAATCAAACAAGTAAATAGTCCAAACTTAGCGATTTCGCGCGCTGAATACCGAAAACGATGTCAGTTTCTCCAAATTCTCATCCGAAAATTTGCCGAATGCCCACTCGATCCGATTTTCCCCGCGGGGTCCAAAACTGAAGTCTGATTTGCTAAATTCAACTCTAAATATTCCCGAAGGCGACAAGAGAGGTAATCCTTTATCCAACTTCGCCGGGTCCAATTTTGACATCGAATCGCGGCGAAACCACTTCTAAACACCCGACGGGTCTTCAAATTCCCACGGGATCTCCTTATAAGCCCGAAGTCCACACTTGTGTCCAAAATGTGCACAAACCCCGCCAAGCGCCACAATTACCTCCAGAAGGCAGTAGACGCAACAGTGATCAATAAGTGGGAATCCGGGTCCTCACACCACTCCCCCACCTAAAAGGAAGTTTCGTCCTCGAAACTCGCTCCAATCCACAAGGCGTCACAAAAACCGCGGGTAGGTATCCATCAATAACGCCTCGGCCCTCCCCAAACCCCACTCACTCCCCGTGGATTACTCCACAACAACAAAAACAACAGTATGGCATGGCCCGATGCATAGTTTTCATCTCACGAGCCAGAAATTCGCGACGGGAGCCCCTCGTACTACAAACACTCTTAGCTCTCACATGGAGCGAGTCAATCACGGGCGGGAATCCAACAACAAACACTCCTGAGTGAGGACATGAAATACCAACCGGGGTTCCATACAAAGTTCGGGGAACAGATAAACGCCCAGGTGCCAACACTTACACCAAACCACAACCTGTGACATAACCAAGGCAACACGAAGCACACCCACCCGTTAACCAATAAGGACATGAGCCCTAACACAGGAGGGGTC